>JAPEBW010000942.1:0-34560 GCA_027405785.1 Ophiocordyceps robertsii
CGCGTCTCGGGTTTCGCGGACGGACGAACACCCGGCCTCGGCGGAGACAAGGGGAGAAGGTAGGGGGGAGGGGGGGGGGGGGTCGCAGCAGTGGAGTAGTGGAGTGCACGTATGTACCTGGACGGTCCCAGCTCAGAGCACTGTCTACATCTGCTACCTCATCAATCGGCCTCTTGCTGTTGACTTTGGCCTCGCATTTCTCGAAAGAATCCCTTGATCATTGATGCATCGCGCCCAAGTCGAGGCTGTCATGTTATGCTGCATGTCCGGGCCATCCGGAGGCGTGGGACGGTGCCAGACGACGGCGATCCTATTCCTAGACCGTGGCCGACAGTCTTCACAGCCCCGGGCTCAATGTATGCACGGGCACCCTGCTGCGGTTTGCGCACACGGCCATGCAGTCATCAGCGTTGTCGTCATCATTCTCCGAGTGCCCGGGCGCACGCTGAACACGACGATGGCAATGCCATTGGCAGTGAATGCCATTGGCAATAATCCCATGAAACATCTGTAATTCCAAACTCGGAGCAAATCCACCAGTAACCGACATGTTTCCACCTCAGGACCACACTTGCCTTGCCTGTACGTACTGTACACTATTTATTCCTTTGTCCTGGATTTCTCCAGATACGGTTTTGCCTTGTCGATCCGAGTGCGTCAACTTGCTACCGGCACCCCCAGCTTATGTAAGCCCCCAACAATCCAGTCGTGGGGTGCACGGACCACGCATTTCTAGAATCGCATCACGACTTCAACCTTTTTTTTTTGGCCACCATCATCTGCATTGAAGCCTCAGCCACAGTCAGGGACCTTTGTTCCACGACATCCTGCCTACTCCCCGATACCCCCGTCTCATACGGGCAATGCCCGCCACCTTGGAGCTACTCGGGCGACATCCAATTACCCACGAAACCCCATCCCAAAAATCAATGAGCTGGGTTACGTCTCCGCAACGCAACAACTACATCACGACCTCTGGCAGCCGCGGCAGCCAATCGCCGCCCTGACGAGACATGGACTGCGCGCCCAGGACAGCTGTACCGTGGCCAATGGGTTTGAGGCAGCTTCAACTTCTGCATCCTGGTTCAAGTCAAGTCCAGTCGTTTGTCTTTCCTTGCCCTAGGCCATATAAGCCTCCTGAATCAAGGTATACTAGTACGGTAAATGAAAAGCTTCGCCGCGTCTGATGAGGCGGGTTGTTGAAACAGATCAAAGGCGAGGGTGTAATAGGAACCTTTTCGGAGGCCACCAGTAGTACTCACAGCATCGGCCTAGGTATTGACAAGTTGCTCTAGGTGCTCTAGGAAGTGCCTACTGATACAGGCAGCAACAACAGATACCAGCAGCTCAACAAGCCCAACGTGCCATCCCCAGGGCAAAGCAGCCCGGCCCACGCCTCACCCCGTCGACGAGACGCCTCCCGAAGTCGAGTCCAAGTCGTCCACGCAGACATGTGGCCGGTTGTCCTCGGAACAAGTGTCGCATCGCCGGCCGCCCCCCTTGGCCCCCGTCTTGCGGATACCGCGGGCAGGAGACTCGGGCGTCGTCGGCGGCGGCGTCGGCGGCGCTGGACAGTCGTCGTGGCGGTGAAAGATGCTCTGCCCGTTCCAGCGCAGCCTGTCCAGGAAGCTGGGCAGCAGGCCAGTGTTGTTGTCGCTGTTGGCCGACTCGCCCAGCCAGCTTCTCGTGTCGGCAGCCTGGGTACTGCGCCTGCGATGCGATGCCGAGCCGATCCAGGTCCCTAGACGCTTATCCGCCGTAATCGACGACGGCCTCCTTGTTGGCTGACGCTCCGCCAGCAAGCCGTCGCCGTCGCCGTCGCCGTAAAAGGGATTCTCGCCGAACAGGGAGTGGTCACAATGCAGCGCGTTGACCACGGGCTCCTCCTGCGCGAGACCACCGGACCAGCTGTCGGAAGCGCCAGCTCCGCCGTGCGCATCCACTCCCATTCTGTAAAAGTCTGGGGGACACGCCTTGCTGAGCTGATCCATCTCGACTGGTGGCTTCAGCCATTCGTTGGTACAGTGGCGAGGCTGCAGTTCTGGAAACGACGTCATGTTGACCCCCCGGCCGGCCAGCGAACTCCGCGCCGACGTGGTGGCATTCGAAGGTGGGCAGTCTCGTATAGGAGGACCGTTGGCCAGCGAGAGCTCTCCCAGTGGAGAAGAGTGGCCCTTGCAAACGAGCCCGGGATCCGTGCCTGAAGCTCGCTTCGTCGCATACTGCCGGCTGTCAGCCTCGTTTTCCCGCCACACAATTTCTGTCGCACTCCTGCGAGATACGACGGTGGCCTTGGTAGACGCATCGGGACATCTGATGCTAGCGCGGCCTCCGCCATCCGCACCGCCCGAGTTGGAAAAAGAGGCCTTGGGCACACTAATCGTGGTCGCCGGGTCTGCTGCTGCCGCCAAACAGGGCGTAATCATGTTGCACTGACTGTTAAGCTTTGGGAGAGAGGGCGAGCTCGACAAAGTCCTGGCGTCTCGCGCACTGATTCTCCTCGACGGTGTAGCATCACCTGCGTGCTCTAGCTCCGCCAAAGCCAGACCGACAAAGTCGACGATATCCTTGTCGCTGACCAAGTAAAAAATGTCGTCCCTGGCTGCCTTGTTCCTCGCATCGCCATGGGCGAAGGAATCCAAACGCCGGTTTGTATTCCGTAGTTGGTTCCGCACCTTGTCAATGACGGCTTGGACCATGTCTTGTTGAATAAACTGAGGCACGCATCCGCCGACATGGCTGGCCGGCTCTGCCTTTCCGCCGAAATCACAGCCACCGGCCTCGCTGCGGCCATCAGGCGGCGCCTTGGCTGTCGAGCTCGCCCTCGCCAAAGAGGCTTCGGCTTCTGAAGCCGGAAAAGTACATTTGTATCGGAGAGAGTCGACTGTGGGATCCTTGTCAGACATGGCCATCAGGTATGCCGGCTGGCCACCACACCCGTGTATGGCTCTCACTGGTACGTGTTCAAACCCGTACACGTTCAGAGAGTCGCCTTTCTCTGTCCTGTACATGTAGCAGGCTGTGTGGCGATGACTGGAGCTGAAGATGTAGAGCGCCTCGGCGCCAACTGCACTCGGCTTGGGTGACGCAGGAGTCGACTTTTCAGCCCCAGGCAGGGCTTGCTGCGACTGTGCCCGATGCAAGTTTGGAGGTTTCAATAGCTCCTCCATGAGACGAACGGCCTGGGAGCTGAGGATGGATTTGACGGATTCAGCCTCGGTGGAGACGCTGCTGATGCCGGCCTTTGTGGCACCGCTGCTGATGCTGCCCTTTGCGTTCGTAGCCAAGACGCGCGGACCGTGACGCGCCTCAGAGTCGGGAGCGACATGTAGACAGCCCCTCGACCTGGAAAGCTTCCGAACAAACTCGAGGGACCTACCGCCACCGGTCCCCGGCGTGCAGCAGAGCAGCCTCTGGCAGTGCAGGGTCGTGCTCGACAGGCTTCGCCTTGGCTTCAGCGCGCCGCTGGCACCGGCGGCCGAGACTGCCCCTTCTTCGCCCATGAGTGAGGACGTGCGGCTGTTGGGCTCGACAATGTCATCGGCTTGGCGACGCGTGTCGCGCAGGCCAGGGAGGCGAGACGAGCTTCGCCGTCGGTCATCGCTGACGTGCTCCATGGTGGGCTGCCACAGCCCCGCGAGATGTGTATGTGCTTTCGAAAGACGATACCGAGGGGTTCGAATGGACTGGCGCTCTGGCTAGGGAGCTCTAGGACATCACGGAGGAGAGAGAGGTGGTAGAGCTGGGTCGTAGCCAAAAAAAGGGGAGATAGCGAAGTGGTGGAGAGCAAGTCAGGGACGCGATACAGAGAAATGAAGATTAAGGGCTCAAGAGGCTGCTGCACATTGACGGAGTGGTGAAGAGGAGCTCAAGGAGTCCATGACTCCCAGGATCGGAGAGATGCTCGTACTCGATCAGGGCAAGGGCGCCCGTCTTCTTCAGCGACATGCTCCTCCCAGCATCGCACCTGGAGAAGGACCCACGCCTGGGGGACTCTCGGCCCTCTAGGTCAACGCATGACTGTCGGCCTGTAGTCAATGGTCGCCTGGCGTGCTCATAAGAACCTGGAATGCGACTCGTGTTGTAGGGGCTGGAATGTGCTCGCTGGAGAGGCGCAACTATCGTTTACTCAAACACAATCTTTTGACCCGAGAACGACGCCTTCTTTTGCGCGTCTTGAGCCTTTTTCTTGGCCGCCCAGCTGGGATGCAGCGGGCCCTCGTCGTCCCTCTTTGGCGGCTTGCCAAAAGCTTCGTTTCGTGTCGCAACGCCTCCTCCGCGGCCAGTCCTCGCCAATGGATTGGAAACCCCCTTCTTCCATGGTGTCTTCCGGTCTCGGCCATCCCCTTCCACTGCGCCTCGCCTCATGTCCCAGCCCGCATCTCGCCCGGCCTTCTGGTTCTCACTCTGAAGGTGCTTGGCACTGGCACCGTACTTCTTTTCCCAAATGGCCTGCCGCGCTCGCTGTCCGCGGCGCTTCCGTGGCCTGGCCTCTTCGATGTCGGATGCAGACTCAGACCCGGAGATGTAGCCGCCCATGAGAGACGGGAGGAACGTAGAGTCCGTGGTGACGACGATTCTTGCGGCCGTCGCAGACTTCTTCACGTCTCCTTTCCGCTGCTTTGCTGGAGAAGGCGAGGCCGATTCGGATTGGGAATCAAAGTCTTGTCCAGAGTCAGCTTCCGAAGCAGATCCGGATAGCGAGATGTCGTCCAAGTTGACTGTCTCTTTGCCCTTGAATCTTTCAAGACTTTCTTCGTCCAATTCGTCGTCTTCATCTTCGGAGGAATTTGCAAGCAAGTGACTGTACTTGGACAATTCAGTCTCCTCAGTGACTTCAGCCTCGCTACCAGGCTCACCAACGGCCGGGCCTGGCTCGTCAACATCGGTCTCGAAGCCTTCAAACTCAGACCCTTCGTCTAGTACGGCTTCTTCCCCTGCAGTCTCCAAGTGCATGGGCGTTGGCGGAGGCAGTATCCGGTCAGAGGGCTGCTCCTCCTTTTCCGACCGTTTGTTCTTCCGAACTCGCTTGCCTTTGTCGGGCACGGAGACGTTCAGCGCGCGACACACGGCTGCAATGGCGCGGTCCGTGGCCTGTCTGACTGACTCCTTGTTGTATAAAGCGCTGGTGACATTGTGCAGCGCGTTGCGCTCGTCTTCAGGGATTTCAGGCTTCGGGACGCCGTCTCGAAGCTCTTTGGGGAGGTCGGGGGATGCGGCGATGGAGTCAACCCTGAGTAGGGAGGACGTCAAATGCGCGCGAGCAGTCTGATGAAGGTCGAGAGACTGACGCGATGTTAGCTTGACTTCATCCGACGGAGCGTTGACGCTGCCCCGTGGCTGACCTTGAGCACGGCAATCTCTCGCTCCATCCTCTGCCGTTTATCGACTTGCACACCATCTTGGCGCAGTCGCTTGCTCTGGCGCTGGCGCTCGAAGCCCTTGGCAGACTTGAGCGCTCGGAAGATTTCGTCCTGGTGCTTCTCGAGAGCGACCTGCAGGCTGGTCTCGGCCGAACGCTTTCGTTTGGGCATTGCGTGGCGGCCGTTTGTCGATGGATGGCTCGTGGCCGCCCAAAAAATTGTCACTTGCGCTTATCGGCATGATAGCTGGGCAGTGCCAGTGATTAAATGCACTGGGTGAGCCCCGCGCAACGAGCAGAGGCAGCGACCGGGGATTGGCTGCAAGTGTCCCACCAGCGGACCGTGCGAATTGCTGCTTCGTACACCTACACTATTCAATGTAGTCGAGTCTACAGTACATAGTCCAGCTCTACATAGTCCAGCGTCAGAAAACATGGCTCATGAACATGGCCACGCCGAGAAACTGATCTTCAGCGTCGGCATACATCTGCCACAGCCACGATGCTCTTCTGGATATGAAGAGGATCGCTTACACGTTCAAGAGTATTGCTTTATGGAGGCCCTTCGTATGACGCAGCCAAGCTTCACATCTCGAAAAGGCGTCACGAGCCGCTGCAACAGGCTTGGAAGAGAGCATATGCATCGGCTAGCGGCATTGTGGCCCCATCGGCGGCTTGAGCAGTCGTCTCTTTGCGCTCCCTCACCGGTAGCGTTGCAAGTCCCAACGAGAGGCTCATGTTGCCAAGGTTCCGGCCGTAGCCGAAGGATGACACAAAGAGACGGGGCTGGTGCGAGTCTATTACCACGCGGTTGAAGCGGCCCAAGCTGATGACAGTAGGCGCATTGCAGTCGTCGAGCCGGAGGGTATCGGGAGTTTCCGGTCAACGCTTCCGTCCAACAGCCCGTTCCGAATGACGCGAGAGACGTCGGTCCCGCCGCCAGATGATGTAGACTTTGCAGGGTAATGCCGGTGCGCGATATATTTTGGCCAACGGCTGAGGCGGCTGCTGTGGCTCTGTGATTCTTGCCAGCCAGGGAGTATACCGTCGAGTGTAGAGACGGGATATTTCATCAGCAAGGCATCTGTCTCAGACATCGCTTGTCAGAAGGGGGCTCCACCCCGGGCATCGGCTAAGAAGCAAAGCATCGGGTCTCGCCCTGCTGACGCTCGGCAAAAACGTCATTTGCTCAAGCGGCCTGTGAAGCGGGGTGCAGGAGAGGCATGGGCCCGCTCGCCTCTTGGCCATGAACCAAGCCGTGCCTCGCAGGCGGTCAACGGCGATGGGCATTCCATGTGCCGTGATGACTGTTGGAGCATCTCTGGCTTAGAACAGCTGGTTGCTCGTCGTTGGGCCCAGGAGAAGCCAAAGGTGCAAAGGTGGGAGGGCGTAGAGGCGTCGCACAGGTGTGTTGTCTCTGCGGGGGGGGGGCTTGACTGACGCCATGCACGAAACAGCCCGTGCCCCGCAGTACCGGCGGGGTAGCTGTACGGTAGCCGTACGGGACGATACATGATGCATCCACGCGCAAAAGACGGCACAAGCCAGGTGCTTGAGCGGCCATGTCCAACATGTTGGGCCCGAGTGCACATCTACAGCCCCTGCTATGTGTCCATGTGGTGAGGGAGGGCGTCCGCGGCAGCCCCGCGGCAGCAATTCCTGTAGCTAAAACCTACCTTGGAGCGTGTGGCAGATGCGACTATTGGTCCATCCATGGCCACCTTGTCGATGCTTTGCCTGGGCACCCCAGGTACCGACTTAGTTCAAGGTACTACAGAGTATTCACCAATACCGGCTGCGACGGCTGGAAGAGATGATGCCATGGCATCAGACTGTCCTAGGTAGGTAGGCAGGTAGGTAGTTCTCAGGCTCTGCCTGCCCGTCCACCAAGCTACCTACCCAGACAACCCGCTGCATGTCGGGCAGAGAAAGCAGGTCTGCTGGCGGCCATGTGTCTCGTCTTCACTCGGAGCTCCCTTGCCTCGGATGGTTGCAAAGGTGGATAGGTACATGGACATGACAGCTGCCTCGTTCTGCACACAGGCCACGAGCCCAACCGCCCTCTCACCACAGCGCCTTGCAACGCGAGGGAACCCCCCGCAGATGCAGAGCAGATTGTCACGGTTGATGACGAGCTGCACCCGAGAACCTGTCTCGACAGCGGCCGACAAAGGAAAGGGGGGCTGCCGTGGTGGAGGGTCGTGACTGGATGGCAGCCTCCCCCTCCTCACCACCACCAGAAGGTGCTTCTCGCAGGGCAGCTTTTAAAGTATCGACGCTGCTGCCGCCGCTCCAGCTCCCACCCACACACACGCACCTGGCCTTCCGTTCGTCCTTGTCGTCCACGGAAAGGGATTCGCGCTGGGCCGAGCCGCTTTCCAACCAATTTAGACTTTCCCACCCCAAACTCCAGACTCCAACGCACTCGGGCTCCGTCTCGAGTTTGGCGCCTCCCCTTGTCTCTCGAGCCTTGTGTCCGCTCCAACCTTGATCACTCTCGATTGTTCTGTTCGTCGAGCCACGCGGCAGGAACCGATTGCGACTGGCGCTTCCGACTTTTGGCGCTGTCGACGTTGGCCTTTGTCCGGTCCCGTCTGCGCCCACCACCACGACGGCTGGTGCGACCCCGCAGAGCAACAGCCTCCGCGTGTCTCCAAACCCCGCTCAACCCAAGTCATTGCTCTCTCGCTCGCACTTGGTCTAGCAAACCAACCCTCCCCCTCGCCATACCTTTTTTCTTTTGGCGCTGTCGGCTCAAGTTGATTCTCATTTTCGCTCCTCTCGACTGATCTGGGTAAGTCGTCTCATGTCTTTTGCCCCTTTTGCGTCTCCCTCGAGTCCCGACGCCGAGCGGAGCCGCCGCGGTGGGAGATCCCCGCCAACCGGAGGCGGTCGATGGCTGTCTCTCCGCTGCCCCCAGCCAGGACCTTGGGCCTGGACAGCGCCCTCGGCTGCCCCTCCGGCCTTCACCAGCAGCTCTCCGTCCAAGGCCAAAGACGCAGGTCGCTCCAGACGGACGTCTTGCTACGCCTGCCGAGCCATGGCAAACACCTGGACAGCTACGCCTCGGCCAGATCAATGGCGAATCTCAACCCACAAGGAGTGTGCCTTGGCAGGAGAGATGCTTCATGTTTGGTCCGTGGCTAACACGAGTGAGGCTGTTAGTCCTGCCATTCTCCCAACAGCTCCACGCTGCCTTCGCCGTCCACCGACCTTTGTGTCTCGTCGAGAACTAGGCCACCGTACGAGTCGCGGACTGAAAACCCACCCAGGTCCCCAACGACATCATGACTTCCGGTAGCTTGAAGCAGGCGGCTGAGTCAGCTCGGAACAAGGCCTCCGAGATGATGAACGCCGCCAAAGGGAACGGAGCCACCAAGGCCAACGAGTTCCTGCACACCCCCCTGATGAAGGCTGCACTGCCTTTCATCAACGGCGGCATCAGCGGCATGGTGGCCACGACCGTCATCCAGCCCGTCGACATGGTCAAGGTCCGTATCCAGCTTGCGGGAGAGGGAACCTCGACGGGCCCAAAGCCCACCCCCTTGTCTGTCACTCGACAGATTGTTGCCAGCGGCAAGGTTCTTGACCTGTACACGGGCCTGTCGGCAGGCCTCCTCCGGCAGGCCGTCTATACCACTGCCCGCTTGGGCTTCTTCGACACCCTCATGGGTCGAATGGCAGCGCGGGCAAAGGCTCAGGGGCGAGACGTTGGCTTCAGAGAGCGGGCGACGGCCGGTCTGACTGCCGGAGGCGTTGCTGCCATGATTGGCAACCCTGCGGACCTGGCCCTCATCCGAATGCAGAGTGACGGGCTGAAACCGTTGGCCGAGCGCAAGAACTACAAATCCGTCATCGACGCACTTGCATCGATTGCCAAGGGCGAAGGGGTGGGCGCGCTGTGGGCCGGTGCGGCTCCTACCGTGGTCCGAGCCATGGCTCTGAACTTTGGCCAGCTTGCCTTTTTCAGCGAAGCCAAGGTGCAGCTCAAGAAGAACACCGACTTGTCCTCGAGGGCGCAGACGTTGAGCGCCAGCGCCATTGCCGGCTTCTTTGCGAGTTTCTTCAGCCTGCCCTTTGACTTTGTCAAGACGCGACTGCAGAAGCAATCAAGGGGTCCTGATGGGAAGCTGCCGTACAATGGCATGGCCGACTGCTTCGCCAAGGTAGCCAAGCAAGAAGGCATCATGAGGTTCTATCGTGGCTTCGGCACATACTACGTCCGAATTGCTCCTCACGCGTAAGTGTCCCGTTTAGCGGCGGATCCCGCCCCACTGGCGATGTTTTGACTGATTCTGTCGACGCAGTATGGTGACACTGATCGTGGCCGACTACCTCGGCTGGCTGACCAAGTAGACGGGGAGGAGCGGTGAAGTGCTGATTCGAGGGCGTTTTGGCGAAGATAGCAATGGCGAAATGACAAGCTTTGAAGGATGAAATGGTGGTATACCAACATGGCAGCCGTTTGTGGATGAAGGCGCCCGTGCAACCAACTTGGCCGTCGCCTGGGTCTCGACCTTCCTAGGTGACTGGGGCCGAAGTCGGATCCTCCATTTCGGTGTCGGGTTCGGGATCCGACTGCGCGGGCTTCGGGGCGCCTTCCAGAAGAGAAACTCGGTCAAGGAAGTGGTTGGCGGTTTTGGCCCAGGCTATCACCCTAGCGGCCTCTGGTTTCGATAGGTGTTTCTCCAGTTAATCAAGTTTGCCCGAGATGCCTTGGACTTTACCGAGGCGCGCAAGTGACTTGGGTCGTCTAGTCCTGGTGGTCCCTGAGGTCGTCCGATAGCTTGTCGATGCGGTCCTATGCGTTTCCCAGTTCGCCAATGATCGTATCGAATTGGCCTTTGGCAAAGGAAGCCATGTAACATACTACGCTTGTTTGCCATAGGGTCTATGACAGAGGTGATGGAAGTCGAGTGAGAGCCGACCTAGGCAAGGTCGAGCTAAGGCATCAGTCTGCACCAGCCTCTGCTGGTGGAGGCTTGTGTCCTTGAGCCCGGCACGCCCAGATTCGCTCTACGAGGAAAACGACTCTTTCTTGTCGTACCTCCAACGCCAGAATGTCACCCCATCGGAGTCGAGGGATTCCTAGTCATCCGACGTCCAATAGGCGACCTCGTCGGCGAAGTCGGCTTTATTTCCTCGTCAACCTCAATGGCGTCTGGTCGGTGGAGCCGCCTCGGGGCGAATTCGAGAACACTGCGCTTCATATATGCTTTTCGGCGTTCTGGCGTCTTGGGGTGCGAGACGGCGGCACACGCGATCGTCGACGTCCTCGGACGCATTTCTCAGAGCTCGAAGCTGTAGTCATATCTCTTGAGTAGTGCAGACGGGTCCAGCCGGGAGTTTGAGGAGCTGTTGGGCGAGGCGAGGTCGCTGCCATTGAAAGAATCGGCAGCTTATATTTTTTGGTCCTGGCTAGCTGGTTGTGTTGTGTGGGCGGGGCGGTCGCTTGTGAACCCGTCAGTTGCATGCATGTACCTCGTAAGCCGGAGCTCCGTCTTGAGCTCGATGTGCTAGAATTAAATCACTCAATGTCCGCCGGGGAGGACATTCGGGGAGAGTACGAAGTACGGCCAAGAATAAAGGCAACTAACATCGGAGCATGTTGACTTGTCGATATTGGTCGTGTGTACACATGACTCCAGAGAGGTACTTTAAGGCCCTGGAATAGCTCCCACGTGACTTCGCGCCACGCCAGACTGATGACACATAGAGCCTCGGCGTGAATCAACGACGTAACGTCCTCGCAACCAGCGCCTTGTGAGTATGGTCGCGAGCAAGCGCACTGTGACACGGAGAAGCACCCGACGAGCAGGCGCCGGCGGAAGCAATGAGGAGCCCACCGTCTATCAGCAGATGCTCGCCGAGGCCGGGGTCGGCGCGTCGCGTCCTGCTTCGGAGCGGCCACAGAAGCGGAGGCGCACGGCTCTTCGGCCCCAGCAAAGCCCCGAGTCATCCCCGGACAGCCAACGACTCCCTCACCAGTCGGAAACTGGACAGGAGGAGGGCGAGCAAGGGCAGGACGACGACGACGACGATCAAGAGCTAGAGTTTCAAGACGTCACTCTCCCCAAAGCGACAGTCCAAACCCTCGAGCGGGACTCGGACTCGGACTCGGACTCGGACTCGGACGACGAGCTGCAATTCGAGGACGTCGACTTTACGAACTGGCTTAACGACACAAAGGAAAAGACGCCGGAATCTACCGAACTGGAGCTCAACCTCACCGCTCACCAGTCGTCTACAACGCCGACCAAGAGAGCTGGCGAGCGGCGCAAGCCAATCACAAAGGAGGAAAAGGACCGACGCATCGCAATCCACAAGGCACATGTCCTATGCCTGCTGTCACATGTTGCCCGACGAAACCACTGGTGCAACGACCACGTGGTGCAAGAATCCCTGCGCCCGCACCTGACAGACAAAACGGTCAACTATCTCAACCCGGGTGCACACTTGCCGCAGTTTGGGCAGGCTGAGAGCCTCAAGAATGGGCTGAAGCAGGCGGCGGACGTGTGGAAGACCAAGTTTGAGATTAGAGAGAGGGGCCTGCGCAGGGCGCTGTGGGCAGAGGATATTGAGCAGCTCAAGGATGTAGGCAACATCTTCCAGGTCCGCTCCTCGACGACGCGTGCTAACACCTCTTTAGTATGAACCCCCGGACGACATGGACTCGTGCCTGGATCGCGCCGACTTTCGCGAAGCGGCCAGGAAGCTTCAAGGGTCTCGTGATGTGGGCGCGCAGCTGTACTGTGCGCTCCTCCGGGCCGCAGGTGTTCGTGCCCGCCTCGTCTGCTCGCTACAGCCCCTTTCGTGCGTCGGTAATGGACCGACCCTGCCCAAATCAAAGAGCCAGTCACGCACGACGACTCCGTCCAAAAAGGATAGTTCGAGGGATCTGTTGGCCAAGCACGAGGCCGCGGCCGAGCACACGACTGAGTCGTCTCCGACTGGCCCGGCCGCCCGGCGGAGGCTGGGTCATCCCAACGCAGCGTCTTACAATTTCAAGCCCGCGCCGGCGCCGGCACAAGTTCGGAAGACATTTGACGCGCTCGTGCGGATACGCGAGTCCCATTACCCGGTATATTGGGTGGAGGTGCTCGATGCTGGCCACCAGAAATGGCAGCCGGCCGATGCCGTCGTCTTGCACAACTTTTGGAAACCCAAAGTCTTTGAGCCGCCCATCACGGATAAAGAAAACAGCATGTGCTACGTGGTGGCGATGGAGGCGGACGGGACGGCCAAGGACGTCACGAGAAGATATGCCAAAGCCTACACGGCCAAGACACGCAAACTGCGCGTGGAAAGCGCGGTGGACGACGGCGACGCGTGGTGGCGCCGAGTCATGAAGGTCTTTGGGCAGACGAGGCTGACCGACTTGGACCAGATTGAGGATAACGAGCTCGCTGGAGCCGAGGCTCGGGAGCCAATGCCGCGCAACGTGCAGGACTTCAAGAACCATCCGGTATACGCCTTGGAGCGACACCTGCGGCGGCATGAGGTGTTGGTCCCGGGAGCGACACCGTCCGGCACCGTCGGCGCTGGAAGTCGAGGGCCGCTGGAAAAGATTTATCGACGGAAAGACGTTCGCATCGCACGGAGCGCTGCCAAATGGTACCGTCTGGGGCGCGAGGTCAAGCCCAACGAGATCCCTGCCAAGTGGCTCCCCAAGAAAGCCAGCACGAAGCGCTCGAGACTGTGGAGTCCGGACGTGGCCGAGGCCGAGGCAGAGGATCAGGCGGGGACCCCCGTCTACAGGCACGACCAGACGGAGGCCTACGAGCCAGCGCCGGTCCGCAACGGGCGAGTGCCCAAGAACAAGTTTGGCAACATTGAAGTCTACGTGCCCAGCATGATGCCGCGGGGCGCGGTGCACATTGTGCACGAGCACGCGGTGCGGGCGGCCTTGACGCTCGGCATCGACTACGCGCCGGCGCTGACGGGGTTCCAGTTCAGGGGCCGGCAGGGGACGGCGGTGCTGCACGGCATCGTGGTGGCGGCAGAGTTTGACGAGGCGGTGCGGGCCGTCGTCGCGGGGCTCGACGACGCGGAGCAGGAGGCGGCCGACGAGAGGAGGAGGCTCGGGGTGCTCGTCATGTGGAGGCGGCTGCTGATGGGGCTCCGGATCCGCGAGAGGATATGGAGCGGCGTGGATGCCGGGGAGAGGAAAGAGGCGGAGAGGCGGGCCGAGGTGGAAGCCGGCGTGGGGGATGCGGCCAGCGACACGACCGAGGAGTTCGACATGGTGTTTGACGAGGATGGCGAGGGAGGCGGGTTCTTGGTTGAGTAGGAGAGAGGTTGAGGCCTCTCCCTGCTCCTAGTCTGTCTCGACGAGATGCTGCCCATGCCGCCCGTCATGGATGACTACGGCAGCATCAAGAGGCCCGCCTGTATTCCGGGACGGCCATTGAGTCTTCAGAGGTCGGGCAGTCGATCGAGCAAACAGTCAAGCAGTCAATTCGTTGCCCTGCGCGCCGATACAGTCACTCGCGCTGTTTGCCAAACAGAGACTGGGTCTCGGGCGGACAGTATTACTCGTCGTGCTATAGAGTCTGAGCAGGCACGCGTTCTCATCACCCCCATCGCCCCAGCATCCCGCGAGGTCCGCCCCGTCTAGACCGCCTTGGACGCCCTCGCCTTGTTGTCCCGGTGGCGCCTCTCCTTGGCCGCCGTCTTTCTGCGCGTCATCCAGGACCGGTTCAGCTCCCGCCGGTTATCCCAGAACCAGGTCTGGAAGTCGGTGCGGTCCTGAGCCTGGGCCTGGGCCTGGGCTCCGTCGGCCCCGTCGTCGTCTGCGTCCTCGTCGTCGTCGCCCTGCGTGGCCCAGAGGCGGTGCTTCCGGGCCGGATGGGCCGTGTCGGGGGTCGGCGCGGCGCTGCGGATGCCGCGCCGCTCAAAGTCCTGCCGGGTAAAGGGCGTCATGGGCACGGAGGCGCCTGGTCGGTCGGGCTTTTCCTGCTCCTCGTCGTCGGAAGCGTCGGCGCCGCCAAAGAAGCTGAAGGGCTCGGCCTGCACTGGGGTCTCGACGGCGTCGGCGACGGGCTTGGCTCGCTTGTACAGCGCTTCAAGGGGGTGCACCTTGGTGGCCGTCGGGGTCGTCTGCGGCGGGATTTTGATGGTCAGGCTCTTGGAGGAGCTCGACGACAGCGGCCTCGAGCTGCCCGCCTTGATGGCGGAGAGGGGCGTGGTGAACTCGGCAGCTTTCGTCAGCCTGTCTCTGGTCGCTGGGCTCCCATGCCCGTCTTCGGTTGCAGGTTGCTTCTCTGGCTCCTCGTTGACTGACTGGTCCTCGTCCTCGTCCTCGTCGGACGACGTGCCGCTGCTACTCGTGCTGTCGTCGGATTCTTCCTCTGGGGTGACCTTTGGCTGCTCTTGCGGCGCTTTGCGCTTCGGTTGCGCGGCCGGCGCCCTGGCCTTGACTGCCTCGACCACGTTGCCGTCCTCGTCCACCCAGCCTTTGCCCTCGACAAACTCAGTCGCCGGCTTGGCACTCGTCTCGGGCGCGGCGTGTTTAAGGAAGCTGGGAAACTGCGTGGTCCTCTCAAACTCGTGGACCGTCACCTCGCGCGACTTGGACTTCCTTTTGCTCTTCTTGCGGCCGTCGTCCTGCGACAGATTGCCCGTGGCGTTGGGCGGAAGCTTGACCTTGAGCAGGCACTCTTCCTTGTCCGTGTACTTGGACTTGAGCCGCTTGCGCTTTTCCCCTTCCCGGCTGTCCTTGTCCTTTGTCTTCTTGTGCCTCCGTTTAGTGTCCACCGACTCGGTCCAGCCTCGCTTCACCTTGCGGTCCTTGAGGGTGACGCCCTCCAAGACGTCGGGGTCCCGCCTCTGCCTCTTTGCCCCCTCGGGTCCGTCGCTCGACTTTTTGCGCTTCCTGTCGGGCTTCGGGGCGTCTCCCGTCGGCTCAATGCGCTCCTCTGGACGGGCCTTTTCGATGCGAAGCTTGCTGCCTTTGAGGACGGTGCCGTTGAGCTTCTGCTTGAGCTTGTCGGCGTCCATCTGGGGCAGGTCGACGAAGCCAAACCGCTTCTCGGGAAAGGTGTCGACGGTGTGGAACGAGATGTTGCGGGCGCTGGCCTGCAGCGAGGCCGGGACGATTATGTTAAGAAGCTCCCGGTCCAGGGGCGTCACGTGCAGGCGCACGTAGCCGTCTCGGCTGCCCGAGGGCGGAGACGTGACGACAGACGCAGAAGCCGCTCCAGCAGCCGCTCCAGCAGCCATTTCCGGTCGCGAGTGGCCGAGTCAAAGCTTTGCGACGTATCTGAAGCGTCTTGCAGGTGGAAAATGTTCTGGACCGAGTGGGGCGTCGGTCTGAAATTTAGCCCAGGGAGTCCGGAGTCGCGGCCCACCAATCGTTTCGTTACAGACGGGTTTGGGAGCCACACCTACCCTACAGCCCCTTTCTCCCTCTGCCGCCATGGACCTGCCATTTGCAGATACTTTTCTCTCCTTCAGTTCGTGCGCCTCAAGGCCGTCTGGGAACCTGCACGCGGGCATGCGTATACGAAATAGCTGCTTCACCTCCGTGTTCTAAACAGACCAAACAACCTAAAAAATGAAGCATAACCCGGACACGCCGTCCCTGTCTGATCAACCAGCCTCCCCAGCTTTGCCCCAAGAGGGGGAACATGTCGCCTTTGATGTTACAAGTCTTTCCACGATCCGGCAACCAGACTTGTCAAGACATCAATACTCGACGAAAGAGCATCTCCCATTCCCATCACAACGTCGTTCAGTTCGTCACGGTTAAAGTACGCTTCATACGCACACATCAGAGGGGGGAAGACAATGCCAGACACCCTTTTCGTACAGGCGGAAAACCACAAAACCCACACGGCGCTAGAATTTCAAAGACTTGAGGTTGAAGAGCGGCTGCGGGTTCCGCTCCCGCGTATCGCCCCCCATTGCCTTCCACCACACGTCGCTCCCCCATCGAATGATTCTCTCCGTGGCACCGAGAGGCGTGGCTGCTGGCCGGACGTCCAGATAGAAGACGGGCTCGCCGGTGGGCTCGGGCTCTCCCGAGTAGTAGTCGATGACGTAGCGGATCTCCTTCCGCTCGCCGTTGACGTTTCGAGACACGTACCAATCATGGCGGTCAAAAGGGGGCTCGGTTCTATCTCTGTTAGCCGGGGGGGAGTGTCGCCATGCAGGGATGCGAGCGTCGTACCCAAATTTTGACGGATAAATCCGGCCCAACACCTGCAACATGGTGGCCTTTGGTGTCATATCCTTTGGCCGCCCCTGAAAGCGAATGAGGGTAGGCTGGCTTTCTGTCCCGTCCCAGTGCCGCTCCAGCTCCTCGGCGCTGTGGGCATCACCTCGCTTGCAGACCTGCCAGCCCTTGTACAGGCCGCGAGCGAAGCGCTGCTCCCAGCCTACAATCTCTGCCCAGGCGCCCTCGTTGAGGAAGTTGTGGACCGAGACCATGGACTCGACTGCGGTCACATCCGTGTCCGTGTAGCCCTTGCGCAGCAGGGCGTTGTACATTTGCTGGGGGGACGGGTACTCCCAAGTCCCGTCGCCCGACCCCCTTGGTATCGTCGACTCCTCTCGCGAGGTGGGCAGTGCCAGCGTCTGATTCGGAGCGGGCCTCTGAGAAAGGTCGGAGAACATGTAGTTGAGAGGGTTGAGCTGCGACAGGACGGACTTGGGCTTCTTCTCGGCTTGCGTTGCATACGGGGCGGGACAGCTCGAGGGCGACGGTCCTTGTGTGGGCGGCAGGGGCACGTGGTCGGAGTTTAGCGCGTTGAGCGTCTTCATGTTAACGGGGCATCCACGCTGGGAGGCAGTCAGCGACGACAAGCCCGTCGCGCCAGGCGATATCTGCTCACAGGAGGCGCTCGATCCGTCTTCACGACGGGATGGCCGCTGGGCGTTCGCGCCGCAGCGGGGGTGACATCGGCCCAGAACCAGCCCATGGCCGACGGAACTCAGCAACAAAACACAGGCGAAACAGACAATGTTGGAGATGGTCGAAACGGTGCGGCGATGTCACGTTGACGCGGGCAGGCTGGTTGATGAGCGAGGAAACTTTTTCGAGAATCTGGGCTGGAAAGTCGGCGGCTCCTTATCGCATCGCAATCGCATTTTCCCTGTCCAGAGGCACGTGTTTAGCCGAGCCTCTGCCGGCCGGCCGACCCTACGTCACCATTCGAGATTGATGGCCAGCCAGAGCTCGCCGCTGTTGCCGGTCTCGCGCAAGGTCGACGCATTGCCGCCACGAGAATGAACACGGCGGCGCATGCTGGGGTTCTGCTCATCTTCCGCACAGATGAGGACCGGCTTCAGCCTGGGTCGGCTGTGCATTCGGCCGACGCTTCGACTCTGCGCCAATGCCAGCCGACCCCCGCTCGTGCCCCATTGCCGGCTTCACCACGCGGCGCGACGGATACCATGGCCGAGACGGCCCGCGACGAGACTGGTGTTGCGGGCCTCGGCCGGTGCCGCGGCCGTCGGAACCGCCGCCTTTGTTGAGATCGCGCGCCAAGACTACAGCGGCACCGACGAGACGGGCGAGCATCGCATGCTGGAGCTGTCGAGGGAGGAGATTCGCAAAAAGGTGCCCGACGAAGACCGCGGCCTGACGCGTGTCGTTCACGAGGCCATCCTCTTCCTCGATGTCTACGTCTGGGAGCCCATTTGCACCGGCGTTCGCTTCCTGCAGCTTGTCGCCATCTTCGTGCCCGTCATAGCAACCGTGCCCGCGATTTGGCTGGGGAGAAGACAGCCGGACCGCGACCACGAGAGGAGCGGCACGCTCTGGTGGTATGGCTTCCTGGTGAGGGCCATGGAACTGGCTGGCCCGGCCTTTATCAAGCTGGGCCAGTGGGCGGCTTCTCGCACCGACATCTTCCCCAACGAGATGTGCGACACCATGTCGAAGCTGCACTCGAATGCCCCGGCCCACTCGATGCGCAAGACGCGCGAGACGGTGCAGGCCGCCTTTGACGGACGCCACTTTGACGACATCTTTGACGAGTTCAACGAGACGCCTCTCGGCGTTGGCGCCATTGCCCAGGTCTACAGGGCCAAGCTCAAGCCCGATCTGGCCGCGCCCAGGGACGGCGACATCTCGGCCCAGCCCAGTGCCTTGGCGCAAAACGTCCGGCGCAACGTCGAGACGGTGCTCAAGAGCTCGCCACAGCGCGTGCCCTCGAGCTACGTCGCCGTCAAGGTGCAGCACCCAAACGTCGAGCGGACGGTGCGGAGGGACCTCAAGATCATGGGCTTCTTCGCCGCCGCCCTCAACGCCATCCCGACCATTGAGTGGCTCTCTCTGCCCGACGAGGTCGCGCAGTTTGGCGAGATGATGAAGCTCCAGCTGGACCTGCGCATCGAGGCGGCCAACCTAGAAACGTTTCGGCAAAACTTCAAGGACCGCTCGACGGCCTGGTTTCCCTACCCCTACACGCAGTTCACCACGCGCAATGTGCTCGTCGAGGAGTACGCCCACGGAATTCCCCTGGCCGACTTCATGGAGAACGGAGGGGGCGTCTTCCAGCACGACATTGCCGACGAGGGGCTGGACGCGTTCCTGCGCATGCTGCTCATCGATAACTTTGTCCACGCCGACCTGCACCCGGGCAATATCATGGTGCGCTTCTACCAGGCCGCCCGGCCCGAGCTGCGTCTGCACAGACCTCGTGACAAGAGTGTCCACGACGACCAGGCCGACGTGACCGAGTCAGTCCTCGAGCGCCTCCGGCCCTTTCGGCACCGCAAAAACCGCGCGGCGTGGGAGGCCGAGCTCGCCAAGATTGACGCCGAGGGCTACCGCCCGCAGCTCGTCTTCATCGACACGGGCCTCGTGACGGAGCTGAGCGCCAGCAACCGCCAAAACTTCCTCGCCCTGTTCCGCGCCGTGGCCGAATTCGACGGCTACAAGGCCGGCCACCTCATGTGCGAGCGCTGCCGGCAGCCCGACGCCGTGCTGGACAAGGAGGTCTTTGCCCTCAAGATGCAGCACCTCGTCCTGAGCGTCAAGAGCCGCACCCTCGCCCTGGGCAGCGTCAAGATTGGCGACGTCCTGCAGCAGGTGCTGAGCATGGTGCGCAACCACCACGTCCGCCTCGAGGGCGACTTTGTCAACGTCGTCATCAGCATCCTGCTGCTCGAGGGCATCGGCCGCAGCCTCAACCCGGACCTCGACCTCTTGAGCAGCGCCCTGCCCATCCTGCGCCAGCTGAGCGCCCAGAGCGGCGCCGAAATGGCCAAGAAGGGCGACTTTTCCATGCTCCTCGTGTGGATGGGCCTGGAAACCAGGAGGTTCCTCCAAGCCAGCGTCGAAGATGTGAGTCCCCCCCCTTCTCGCTACTGCTCCCGTGTTAGAGTGGCCTCCTCGCAGTGAATTGACTCGTGCGCGCCCCAGGTCGAACGATGTGTCAAATATGATCTCCTATCGCCCAATGTGTAGAATGTACAGAGTACAAGACAGGTCTGAAAAGAGGTCGGACATGTGGCGGCGCATGCGGCACTCGGTTTGTCTGCGGGGACTTGGGTAGAATAGACGCCATGCGGGAAACCATGACTGCAACGGCCAAGAGGCGGATTGTGGCGAGACAGTGGTCCCAAGCTACCCTCCCTCCCCTCTTCTTTCTCTCGTCTTTAGATCAAGGGTAGTTGGGGTGCTGAATGTCTCATGGGGGCGTTTCCTTGCCTGCACGCATTCCGAATCACTGAACACACGGTGAGCATAGAACCGGGGAGAAACACGCCTCTCCACCTGATCTAGCCACCTTGAACTAGCAAGCAGTCGGGCGGGTAGATGGCACTGGTACCTCTTGCGCCCTGTTCTAGCGGGAGATGTGGCGGGGATTCTTCATGCGAATAGAAGCTGGCCCTTGTGCGGATAGCAAGCATTACGAATACTCCAAGCCTTTTAACAAGGTGAATCTTTATTTTGTATCTAGGGGTTTCATCAAAAAAACTAACCTGCATCCCTCAGGCGCCCGGGCTTAGCCCTGGATGGATACCTAGTCGAGGGTGGACGCGGTATTCAGGAGGCCACCTGTCGGGAACAATGCCCATGCATGAGCTCCATGTGATCAATCACATTGAACGTATAACTGCTGACGTCGAGATAGGCAAGCTGTGTAAGGGTTCATCGTGTCGTTGCATTCCCGCCAGGCCAGCATTGCCAAGCGAGCTTTGAGGTGTCGTACAAACTGACGCGGACGCGGGCCCCGAAGACGACGTCAGGGCGGAGTCATGTCCTCGGTCCTCGGCATCTTTCCTTACATGCATGCTTGCTTCGGCCCAGGACACCTCAAGTCCCGTTGGGCGAGCAAAACCCCGTTTGGCCTGCTGGCGGTACACGCAAAGCTCGTTACCGTCAGGCATCATCCCATCCCGGACACACGCGTGCCGGGACCGCGTGCCGGGACCACTTGAGTGTCGCCGATACGCTGCTTAGTCTGTACTTGCACTCAAGTCCATCGACTTGTCCCACAGGTTTCGGAGGAGCGCCGTCGTGCCATCCTCTTCTTCGGCGCCGACAAGGCTCGCCCCGCTCAGTCGTTCATTAAGGCGGCTGACATCGTCGCCTTCAAAGCTAGAGCCGGTCCCCATGGTTCTGATGGATGCCGAGCGTCTGGCCGTGGCTGCGACCCGAGTGTCGGGCATGCTGACGTTGCGCGCATGACGGGATGTGAGTTCCGATGATTTCTTGCCGTTCATCGAGGGGGTGCCAGCGCGTGGGATCCGCCGACTCTTGTCCATGCCCTGGGAGCGGCTAAGCCGGCCCAGCGACCGGGCTACAGAGTTTTGGTATCTGCGGACCACCAAGTACTCCATGCCAGTGCGTTCAAGAAGTTTGCCGACGCGAGGATCGCGGCTGTTGCCACCGTCGAAGCCAGGGCCTCCCACGCCGATCAATGGAGTCAAGCCAACAACGCCCCCCACGCCCGTCACAGCCTGACCCGGCTCAAGAACCGAGCTGGCGCGTTGAAGGTTTAGCTTCTGTTGTATGCGCGACGTTTCTGCCGGCAGGCCCGTCGTTCGTCTAGCTGGCCTGGGCACCAAGACGCTGTCGTCATTTTCGGCCGACGGTGCAACCTGTACAGCATCACGTGCTGGAAGAAGAGTTGCTATCGACTTTGGACGCTTGGGAATATCTTCTGATCGACGGGAGCTACCCGGGGGGCAGTAGAAAGAGCCTTGGCTAGTCAGCGCAGAACCCGGGACGTCGACGAATCGCGATGTGAGTTCGTCTTGGTTGGTGCCCAGGGGCGGCGACACGTCGGGGTCCGTCGAGTTGAGGGAGGGAGACAGCCGCGGACGAGCAGCTCGGGCGATATCAGCCGTCATTTTCGGGGGGGCGCCGTGGGATGGAGTTCGTTGGAGAAGACGAGAGGTGAGGTACTCTTTGTGGTGAGACGTCTCGCGATCAGGCGACAAAGGTACAAGAGCTTGTAAAGGCTCGGGGAGGGTGTCGGGCCTGGAGTTGGGGGCAATTGCGCCGGGTCGTAGCGAGGATTGTGCGCTGCTGTTGAGCGAACCCTTGCGCGACAAGTAGGGAGAGTTTGAGCCGCTGGCATCGACCCATTCGTCTTCGGGGTCGTCGCTGCCGAGGTCAAAGTGAACCTGAGACTTGCTGGGTTTGGAGGCGTGAATGCCGGTGCCGCTCGAGGAGCGCTTCAACTTGTCCGATGAGCGATTCCGCTTGCTGACATCGACATGCGAGCGGTTGCGCTTCAGGCTTGTGTGGGATGCGCTGTTGGAAAGGAGGGCAGACGACCGGCTGGGCAGTTTGACCTCGCTGGTGACACGCCGGTGAGGCGGACGCTGAAGGAGGTCTGGATCCGAGGGCGAGGGGGGCCGGCGGTTCAGCTTGGCGGGGGCAGGGCCATTGCCGTGGGTGAGCTGCTGCTGCTTGTGGACAGCCTTGGATGAGGGCACACGGGCGTGCATGCGGCCGACGTGATGGTGCTTCTGAAGGAGAGGCTTTGTGCGATGGGGATGCGCTGGCGGGCCCGGGGTATTTGTGGTGTCACTGTGTGAATCGCTGTCGCCATGGCTGAGGGGAGGTCGCTTTGATTGGGCGCCAGGCGGTGCGTTGTCAACGTCGGTGTCTCGAGCCATGGCAACGGCGACTTGGGGGTGCGGGCGCGCGCGTGTGTGCGCACCTGCGTGAGCGGGCGTCGTTTTTTGTATGAGGAATGCCTATTGTCCGGCGTGGCCGACAGGGCGTTTGGACTCGCAGACCGCCTAATTACGCTGCAGCATCCATGGGCCAGTGGTTGGCCGCCGAGAGTAGACGGGGGAGTGGCGCGAGCGGGACCCGTGTGTGTGCGTGTGTGTGCGAGGGCCGCAGAGGGCGAGGGCAGCTTGAGGAGGCCTTGTGGCGATGTCAATTGGCTTGCCGGGATGATGACGTGGTCGCCGCAACGAGCCGGGATGCCGCCAGCCGGTGAGCAGTCGAGCGTCGACGTGAAGAGCAGAGCTGCGGCGACGGCAACTGGCGACGCTAGCTCGCGACTTGGTTTCCTTCTCTCTCCCCTTGTCCGAGACGGGGCGCTCGAGCCAACCGACAGAGGAGATAAGGGCTGTTGCAAGATGGAGGGGGGGTTTGCTGGGCGATGGGAAGAATGAGATGGAGGGTCGATGAAGGCGGCGAGTGGAAAGAGGGAGGAAAGCGGAGTCGGATGCGGCCAGAGAGATAAGGTCGCAAGCCGTCAAAGTACCCGCAGGCAAGGGGCCAATCAGCGCCAGGTGCCCAGTTCCCGACGGCCCGTCACTTGTCTTATCCCCCACCATCCACGGCACCACGGTGAAGACGGTACCTGGAGGGAGCACCCCACTAACAGCCCCCCCCCCGGGCGCCTGCCATCATCCATCCCCTGCCGTGGCGGCTAAAGCTCCAGGCTACTTGTATTCGTACCTACTTAAGTAGTCTACCTAGGTACTGTAGGTAGGTAGGTAATTAGGTAGAGCTCAAGGCTACTCAGAGCTTCAACAGCGGGGGCGACGTCCTGCATCAATGTCTCATCGCCCACGTCTTGCATGATGATGAGGTGGACAGATTCAACGCCTCTCCTCAACACCGGCGGCACCAACAATCGATGACTGAACCGTTCGAGAGGGGTGAACCGTTGCTAGGGAGGCAAGTCGTGGGTGCTCTGCACGACTACCAACTGCAGATGCCTCCTCCCAGCAAGCGCCGTGGGCGGCCTGCACTGCAACCAGCTTGCGCTGCCAACTACTGCACTGCCAATGTACCCAGGAGGTTGCATTGGGGCTGGCAAACTCTGATGTCGTGCAGACCTAATGCCTACACCACTCATCCGATGCTTGGCGCCGGAAAGTGTTCACCGGCAACGCCTCCTAGGACGCTTGCCTCAGCTACACAAAGAATGCCGAATGCCCCGATATTCGAACGACTGTACAGCAAAGGGCAAATTCACAAACTCGAGACAGCCGTGGACACATGTGCTAGGTAGTTCTCTGCTGTGTCATTCACGTGCCTGATCGACTCGTCCCTGCAACGTGCATGCATAAGGGGCGAACAGTCCTGTCCCTCATATTCCGAGAGCGCCCGGCTAACCAGACAAGCCAGTATGTGCATATTGTACTCTGTACATACCGTGCAGTATGTACGCGCAAAAGCAATTCGAAAACGACAAAAGCGCTGTCGTGACGCCACAGTTATTAACAGTCCAAGGCGCACTGTGCCTCGAGAAAGAGAAAATGCGCCTAGTTAGTCACGTGCCCTGTCCCCCCACAGCTGCCGCTGATCTGCGTCACGCAGCGGCGGCGACAACTGCCTACCTATCTAATCTTCTCCAACTGCGCGCCTGTACCTCGTCTTTGTAGAAACAACAGCCCTTCGATCGCAGAACCAGGCGGTTTCAAGGCAGTCTGTTAGTATTCCCTGTTCCTGTTCATTGCACGCGTCGGTAATCCAGGCCTGCTGGTCAAGCTACTCTTCAGCTCAGCATCATGTCGACCAGCGCCGGCATCGAGGAGGAGAAGAAGCAGTACCAGGAGCAGGTAGGCAATTTCTGAAAACAGCCCCGTTGAGTGCCATCGCGACTTAACCCCCCTCCAAAACAAAAGCGCGAAATCGTCCTCGTCCAGATACGCGACGATCCCGAAAATGCCGAACTCAAAGCCCTCGCCGAGGAGTTGAACGACCTCATCGATTTTCTCGACGAAAACATTGCCGCGCTTCAGCCCCAGCAGCCTAAGGCACAGGAGACCCCTGCTGTCGCCGAGCCCGCGCAGCCTGAGAAGTGGTCTCGAGACAATCATCCCGCCTTCAAAAAGGCTCCCGCTCCAGAGGAAAAGGAAGAGGCCCCCGTCAATTACCAGGTCAACGACACTGTCCTGGCGAAATGGGTCTCCGGCGACCGCGCCTTTTACCCCGCTCGCATCACGTCCATCACTGGATCGTCCACCGCGCCGATATACAACGTCAAGTTCAAGAGCTACGACAGCTCTGAGACTCTCAGATCTAAAGACATCCGCCCCATTTCTAACAAGAGAAAGGCAGATGGCATCTCGTCCGCAACGACCCCGGCCGCTGCTTCGTCTGCGGCATCTGCTCCTGGTCTGGTGTCGTCGGCCGGCGCGACAATGTACTCCGAGGCGAGGAACGAGAGCCAAAAGGAAGAGGACGCTGCAAAGCCAAAGCCCAAGAAGATCAAGGCCAAGAAGGAACTCGAGGCTAGCAAGTACAAATGGCAGGAGTTCAATTCAAAGTCCAAGATTGCCAAGACGAAGAAGGAGAGCATGTTTCGCACCCCCGAGGGCATCAACGGCAGAGGTAAGTCACGTCCGACGAAGCCGGCTGCAGGGTGCTGACACTCTTTCAGTTGGCTTTACAGGCTCGGGACAAGCCATGCGCAAAGATCCTGCTCGAATTCGGCCTCATTATAAGCCAGGCGCAAAGGGGCAACCGGACGCAGAGGAGTAAATGCTCTCCACCAGCGGCGAACAAATCACGTGTGGAATGATACCAAAGGCGTTGGGGAGTAATCAAAATGGCTTCTTGTTTTACTCTGGCGCCGTGATACCTCGACTTGGCTCGGAGGAGTACTTGGCGATCTGCGTCTGGCGTTCTGGTACCCCAGCTAAAGCAAGGGATGTTCACGTTAGCAATCGACAACTCCGCGGTATCGGAGAGACAAAACAGGACGGGACACGAGGGGACTTTGCTCTTACGATACCACTTTGTTGTTGGACATGCCTCTGAATGAATTCAAGTTGACGAATGGCCATGTCGTCAATGGACCCTCTGACAGCACTTCATTTCAACCCATTCTCCAGTGGCATGGGTGACGTCTTGGCGCGACTTTATCCCATGCTTATCTTCCGACAGATGGCGCCAGCAATGTCTAGAAATACAGAGGCCCTCTCGCTCGTCGGCTCTGAAACGACAGTCGGCTTCCCCCTGTCACCGTCGTCTCCGATGTTGGGACTCAAAGGGATGTCGCCCAAGAGCTCAATCTCGTGCTCCTCGCACATGCGTTCCACCCGTTGGTTGGATCCAAACACGCTTGTCTCGCCGTGACAGTGGGGACATTTGAAGATGGACATGTTTTGCACAAGGCCTAAAATACCGACGTCGACTGTTTTAAACATGTTGATGCCCTTGACAGCGTCTCTGGTGGCGAGGGTGTGAGGTGTAGTCACAATGACCGAACCTGGGCAGCGTCAGTCTCTGCCACCTCGTCTCGTAGATGAATGGCAGCTTACCGTCCAGGATGATCTGCTGAGTTATGGTCAACTGTGTATCGCCCGTACCAGGAGGCAGGTCAAGGACAAGGATATCCAGCCCTCCCCATTCTACTTGGTGAAGGAGCTGTTGGATTGCTTTCATGACCATGGGACCTCTCCACACCACGGGCGCATTTTCCCCGACAAGATAGCCCATGGACATGGTCTTGACTCCATAGTTGGTGAGGGGAACGAGCTGGTTATCTGGCAGGAAGTTAGACGCACGCATCAGCTTCTGCAGAGCCATGTTCTCACTGGCCGATAGTCTGGGCTCGCCCGAAAGATCGAAGAGAGTGGGAATGGAAGGACCAAAGATGTCGGTGTCCAAGATGCCCGAACGAAAGCCCAGCCTGGCAAAGGCCAGGGACAAGTTTGCTGAAGCCAATTATTCAGAATAAAGGGCGTGAACCGGTAAGTGCTGAGGCGAACCTGCGACCGTGCTCTTGCCAACGCCGCCCTTGGCTGACGAGACAGCTATGACCTTTTCGACACCATTGATCCTTCTCCTCTGGGGCCTCTTGGGCCAGCTTGGCGGAGTGCCTGATCGGGGCAGGCCCTAGGCGGTGTTACTGGACACCCAAGTGAGCATGTGTGAGATGGGAATCTCACCAGAGGATTCTCGTGATGCAAGGCCCTTGAGAACTGCAACAGGCGTGTCGGCGTGGACCGCATGGCGATGAGGCCTGCGCAAGTTGCGCGCCGTTGGACCGCGAAGCGACGGACGGAGGAGGCTAAAAGCGGCGAGACTTGGGCCGTATATTCCTACGAAACTAGACGGCAGTGACCACGCCAGATGGGTCAGCGGATGAGATGAAAATGGTCGACATTTCGCATGTATCCAGGAGCAGCTCAGCTAGCACGGAGCTCGAGCTGCCGGCCTGAGGTCGCGGCCGCTTGTGGATGCGATGCTCGGCGGGGACCCACTCTGGCGGGAATCCGATTACTGCCGCAACCCACCGCCTAAAAGTTCCAGCGACCACCCCACCACAAGTAGCCGGCGGTGAAAACTTCCCAATCGAAGGGTCTCAAGCTTCCATCTGCCGCCTCGTCGCCAGCGCCTACCAGCAGCCATGGCGGTCTCCAAAGGTCGCGCGAGGGATTTCCAGGATCCCGATGAAAAGGTCGCCAAAGGTATACCCTCCTTTTACTCTGAAGGTGCATTTTCGCGCTTTGTCATTCCCGGCTAATTCCTTCGTAGACTACGACCCAGAAAGCAATGCGCCGGCCAGTGATCGGGGAAGCGACAGCGACTCCAGTGAGGACGAAAACGCAGGAACCGAGCACTATGTATCTGTTGGGAAGAGTCGCTTGAGACAGAAAGAGGGTGTGTCGCTGGGTCCGGACTACAGGGGCTCTCGCGTCAGCCGATCCGCCCTGGAAGAGGACAGCGAGGAGGACAGCGAAGAAGAGGACGTCGAAAGCGACGACGATGACGCCGAGTATGATGACCCGGAGACCGCCGATCTTGCAGCCGATGAAGCGCAAGCCGGCGATTCGGAAATTGAGAGCGACAACGCACTGGCCGAGTCGGACGCGGAGCAGTTCAGCGGCTTTGCCTTTCGAGGCAGTTCTGTGCCGGCCAAGCCAGTCCAAAAGTCCGGAAAGAGAGCCACCGCAACCGACTTTTTATCTTCATCCGACGCAGACGAGAGCGATAGTGGTGCGGACTCGGACTCGGACAGTGAGAGTGGTGTCAAACTCGACGAATCAGACGAAGAGGACTACGACGAGCATGATGTAGATGCTCTGGCAAATGGCGGCAGAAACTCGGAAGACTCTGGTGAAGACGAAGAAGACGAAGAATCGGAAGAGGGTAGCGATGCCGAAGACGACGCCGCTGAAGAAGAAGCCGACGATGGAAGAGGGACCAAGTCGACTCGAGCCAGAGCAGAAGACGTACGAGCCCAGACCGCTGCTCTCTCGAACCGAGCCGATGTGGAAAAAGGCACGGCGATTCAGAAGCAACGCAAAATCTACGACGGTCTCCTGAATCTACGCATCCGGCTACAGAAAGCACTCGTGGCCGCCAACACATTCTCCACAGTGGAGGATGAGCCCGAGGCAGACTCGGAACCCTATGAGGCCGCCGAGGAGGCTGCCATCAAGCTGCTTGACACAATCAGCAGCCTCAGGACGAACCTCGCTGGTCCCCAAAGAGCTGGCGACAAGCGAAAGCGGGACCTTGGTGTCTCCATGCCCAGTGAGGCGATATGGGAGCATCTCCAGTACGAGGATTTACGCTCGGTCGAGTTCCGCAAAAGCCGGCTGGAGAAGTGGTCGCGAAAGGTGCAGAGCGTCAACGTCATGGCACCAATGGGCCTAGGCCAAAGGAACAAGACAGTCATAGACGGCCTCGAGGAGCAGCTTGCCGATCCCGAAAGCCGGCTGGTTAAGCGCACCCGAGTACCTCGCTCGTGTGCACCAGTGCAGGCTTCGAGAAAGATCAGCGACGACGCCAAGGTCTACGACGACGCCGACTTCTACCAGCTGCTGCTCAAGGAGCTCGTCGACCAGCGCACCGTGGAGACGGCTGCAGCGCAAGCTGGCGGGGTGCCGACGGTGATGCTGACGGCGGCAAAGGAGGCCAAGATGCGCAAGCAGGTTGACCGCAAGGCCAGCAAGGGCAGGAAGATGCGCTTCACGGTGCACGAGAAGCTGCAAAACTTTATGGCGCCCGAGGATCGGCGGTCATGGGAGCAGGCGGCGATTGATCGTTTTTTTGCAACGCTCTTTGGCCGCAAGATGGAGCTCAACGAGGAGGAGAGCGAGGATGACGAGATGGAGGAGGTTGATGGCGAGGAGGAGGGGCTTCGCCTGTTTCGCAACTAGAGGTTGCGGCCGGCATGGTTATGTGCATCAGGGAGAGGCCACAAGCATGCCCCCATGCATGTATTTAAGGTAGGCATGTACAGAGTACATAGATGCTACTCGCACGCGCGCATGTATGTATGTACTACAGAGTACTTGACGCTGCAACACTACATGGCATGGGTAGGTGAGGCAGCAGGTGCATGAACGCTCGTGGACGACTCCGCCCCACAGGCTGAAGATTCGAGAACCGGGCATGAGCCAATGGGCGGGCGCCCCTGTGGCATTACTAATTGCGTCGGCTGGGAGCCCACATACCCCAGGCTTTTGCTTTGGCACGACGGATCTGGAGGGCGCTCGCGTCGTGGGGACGGATACCTGTAGAGCGGGACGGATAGTCGGTCGGTAAGTGAGTCAAGAGACGCCGATAGCTTTTTGCTCTCACCGGGTCCAGCCATCCGTGAGACATTGTCTTTGGAACGGCGCTACTGTCACGTGGGCACAGACAAGCAGACTCCGGGCGTGCGCCTACCGTGTCGGATTGGTATGAGCTTAGAGGAGCCCGTCGTTTTTCGCCCCCTTTTCCGCCCCGGCCTCTTTCCCGCCCATCTCGCGCCGTCGGCCTGGTGAAATAAAAACAGGCGGCCATCCCGCGGGCGCAGCGCCATGGAGCTGATTGAGACGCAGGCCTCGGACTTGCGCTACCTTGCCCAGGCGCCCGTTGCGCTGAGCGACACGGCCAGTGTCTCGTACGATACGCCGCAGCCTCTGCCGCAGGCCAGCCCACCAGGCTCGGTTTCCGCACCCTACGGGGACAATTCCGCAGCCAATGCCAACAAGCGGAAGCCGCCCGCCGACGACGGGGGGCCCAGCGATGGCCAGAGGCAGACGAGGAGCAAGAGGAACCGGGTGAGTCTCTGCTGATGGCGCAGTTGGCGGCCGCCTGCGTCCCGCCTGCCGTGTCGCCTGCGCAGCCGACGCCCGTCGTTGGCCGAGGATGCGAGTACATGACCTTTGCTAACTGTCTGCCCTCCTCCTGCAGTATATATCTATTGCGTGGTACGTACCGGCACTCATTCACCGTGCCTTCACCTCTCCCCAACGCCGACAATCCACCTGCAATGCCATCGAATCATCGGCGCTGACATGGGATGCCGACCTTAGCAATGAGTGCAAGCGTCGCAAAATCAAATGCAATGGCGAGACGCCCTGCCAGCGCTGCGGAAACCTCAACCTGACGTGCCTCTACGCCCCCAACTGCTGCTCCAACAACTTCAAGGACTCGGACGAGTTCAAAAATGTCGTGGCGCAGGTGACGCGCCTCCAGGATGAGGTCAACTGGCTCAGCCAAACCGTCAAGACGCTGGCTCCGTCCAATGACCGCACCACCGTGGGCTCCAGCTCGGCCACTGCGCCTTCTCCCTCCCAGAGCTCGGCCTCGGCCCAACGGCCCGACCAGCCTTCCCACGCACCCTCCCGCGTCTTCCGGGGGCCCACGAGCATGGCATACAGCCTCGACGTTGCAAACTCGACCATAGCCAACATGGGCTGGCGCGCCATCACCGAGCCCGACGTCGAGGACCGGCAACCCGCCCAAGTGGCCATGCCGACGGGCAACCCGCCGCGCGACCCCCTCTTCGAGTTTGACAAGGATGAAATGGTCAGGCTTTGCCAGTTCCACGAAGACGAGACTGGCATCATGTACCCCGTGCTCAACATCCATACCGTCATTGCCCATGCCAAGAAGATTGCGCCCTTCCTAGAGTCGGCCAGAAGTCAGCAGCGCCCATCGGAGCTTCTCAATGACGAAAAGACGCTGCAACTCAAGATGGTCCTCTGCTGTGCGCTGGTGGTAGAAGAGCACGGCCACAGCGACAAGGCTGTCCAGTTGTACGAGAGCATGGAGGCCGTTGTCAACCGAAAACTCATGGCCGACGTCAGCGACGTGGCCAACCTGCCGCTCCTGTGCCTCCTCGCCGGCTACAGGTTTCTCTCCAACGACGAGGTCCTCGCTTGGCGAGTCATGGGGCAAGTCGTCAGGCTCTGCGTCGAACTGGGCATCCATCAAAAGAGGGGCCTGATGAGGATACAGGATGAGGCCGAGAGGAAGAACTCGCTCAACAGCTTCTGGTCGGCCTACGTACTGGACCGCCGATGGGGGTTTGCGACTGGTCTGCCTTTCGCCGTACAGGACGACGAGATTGATCCGCAGCTGCCCTTTCCGGTGAGTGAGAGACACTGCCCAGACGTGTTTCCTATGTACGCCAGGTCTGACTTTGCTTCACTCTTGCTCAAAGGACGAGTATCCCTTCCTCGTTGCCATGATAACGTATTCTCGGCTAGGAGCCAAAGTCTGGCGCCAGGTGTCGCACTTTGGGCCCGTCTTGGCGCGCGAGCTGCGTCAGGAGGAGATTGACAACCTCGATCGCGAGATCCTGCAGTGGTACGAGACGGTGCCCGACGAGGTCAAGGTGCGCAACTGGGACAAGGAGAAGCAGATGACTTCGACTCCATCGTACAACCTCCAGCGGCTGAGGATATGGACCTACCTGAGGCTGAACCAGGTAAGCCGGAAGCGCTTGGGTGGGTGAGGCAGGCCATGGGCTGACCGCCATAGATTCGCATATGGCTGTACACGCCGATTCTGTACAGCGCGACGAGCATCATGTCGAACCTGCAGCAGGCGCGGCGCGCCCTCGACCTGGCCAAGGACACGATTCAGTACCTGAATCACCTCAACAGCACCACCAACCTGTACCGGAGGATGCAGGTGTTTTACCACCAGTTCCTCACCTCTGCCATCGCCGTCATCTTCCTGGCCTCGGTCCACGCGCCCCTGCATTTCAGCGCCGTCTGCCGAGACGAGTTTTATCTGGCCCTGGACCTGGTCAAGGACCTGTCGGCCAAGAGCTGGATCTCCAAGCGTCTCTGGCGCACCATCAAGTCCCTCAAGGACGTGGCACCCCGCTTCGGCCTGAATCCGGACGACGACGCCCATTCCTCGGCGGCGCTGGGCATGATTGGCTTGGCCCGGGGCCACCTGGAGCCGCCCCCGCCGGCGGAGCCTTCGTTCCCCGGCCTGTCGATGCCGACACACCAGCAGCCGGTGCAGGAGCCACAGCTGCGGCAGAATGGGAAGCAGCTTCAAAACGAGCTGTCGAGGATCTTTGAGGGATACGTGGGCCTCAATGCCTTCCAGCTCGGGCCGGGCGAGGAACATGTCCCGGCGCAATCGGAGTTGCCGTCTCCGGAGTCGAGTAGCGCCATGTTTGCCACGGACGGGACCGTGTTTCCTCAGCTTCGGGACATGTTTTGAGAGGAGGATGTAGCGGTTGTGTGGATGCGACGACTTGCATCGGGCGCTGGTGGGTGCGTTGACTCCTAGAAGGGCCGCGAGGCAACCGACACTTGCAAGACGCGAGTGCATCGCATGCGCGGATGTGGCTCCGTCATGAAGACGTCTTTCTTCCTATCATGAAGCCTCGATCAGAGTGACGCTTTCCGAGCCAGTCCATCAAATCGACGCTCTCTTTCTTCCGACCTTGGGATCCTCGACCAGCTTGCGCCGTGTTTCTGCCCGTGATGGTGAAGTGGGCACGGTCATGTCCAACAGCAGCGCTTCGTCACTCATCGACTTAGGTCAACTGCTCCTTCGGCTCTTGATCAATGAAGCATGCCTCAATCGTCTCGTCAAGGCGCGGTGAGGGTGGGCGGGCAGTACGTCTGCTGACTTGGAGGCAGATCCCGCTCCTCGCCACGCATTCTCCCTGGCTCTGAAACCTAGACGAGTATGAGGGCACACGCACGACATATATATGTCTCCGTTTCGGCATTGTACCTCTACGCCGACGTCCATGCAACGCTTCCCGCCCTTAGCCGGCTGCCCCGAGCCTCATCTTTCCCCAAGGTGCGGACAACGCGAGACGGCAGAATGTGCTACCGCACCGTCTCCCATATGATGCGCTGCGACGCGCGGCCGCTTCTGTCCGACGGGCAAGCCAAGATTGTCGACAGCTACGGGCAGCCGAGGACGTGCGAGTGCCGGCGCGACGCCAACATCAAGCGCTGGCTGCGCTGCGAGCACCACGGATGCTGCCGGGCGGCGGCCAAGACGTACCTGTGCGTGGACCCGGGCTCGTGCAAGGGCGTGGTGCTGTTTCACAGCTACGAGCAGGTTCCGATGGCGAGAGCTGTGGGGGATAAGGAGGACGATGACCAGGACGACGACGACGAAAAGGAGAATGCATGGCCGGCGCGGCTGGTTCTCGATCGAGGACGGTTCTCGCACCGAGGCCAGGCCCCGGGCACGCGGCTGCGCTTCGAAGCGCCGGTCCTGCGACGCGCGCTGGAAGCGCTGCGGCGCATAGGCAGGCGCATCGACGAGCTGGAGCGCATGGTTGCTAGATGGAGGGACGATGCCTGCCGCCTGCAGGCCGAGCACTACGGCGACGACGGCGACGACGATAAGATTGACCACCTGCGCAGCGTGATCAAGTTCCTGCGGACAGCCATACGGCGCAGCGCGGGGCAGAAGCGCGTGCTGGTGGACGAGTTTGCGAAGGCCCGGGGGACGCTGCTGATGCTGGAGGGCTGGGGGGAGAGGGCTGTGACGGGCCTGGACGAGGACGAGGACGAAGACGAGAACGACGAGGCGACTGCTGTAGCGCCGTCTGAGGGACAGAAGGAGAGGGGAATCACGGGCGAGATGAGGAGGACCGTTGCGTGTCCGACACCAGGCCTGCACGCGCGTGCTGTTGTGTAGATGGCCCATCTTCCTTGCAGACTGATGCATGCTCTGCTTCCTCCTTGTGCCTAGAAGTACAGCTGGGATAGAATTACCTTTCTCACGCGCCTTGTTCATGCCGGTACATGGTCGAAGCCCCGTCCAGTGCCAGTAACCAAGCGGCCTCTTCCCCACGGATCAAAGCTCATCAACCGATGGCGGTCACGCCCGCCTGCAGCCTCTCCTGGTACACCTGTGAGTCCTGCGATTGAACCTGCAATGGCAGACGGGGAAAGGCGGGCCGACGCATGAGAAGAAGCTTTCACGGCCGCGGCCAGGAGGTCAGTCGAGGCCGCGTTTCTCAACTGTCCCTCGTTTCGGGGGATTGGCAGAAGGGGGCAGACCAGGTTGCGTGGGCGCTCGTCGCGCGGGACGAGAGCGCCGCTGGGAGATGATGATCTGCGCTGGCGACTGCAGGGTCGGAAGTGCCCGCTGAGGGCGTGTCCGGCGGCGGGGACGATGGCTCGTGGGGAAGGGCGGCGGCGGCGGCGACGAGGCTCATTGCTGGGAGGAGGGTGGTCAGGAGCATGGTGGAGGGGGAGGGGGATATTGTAAGTGTGGGAGATGCCAGGGGTGAGTGTAAGTGTGGAGGAGGATACCAGAAGTGAGTGTAAGTGTGGAGGAGGATGGATGCCAGAAGTGAGTGTAAGTGTGGAGGAAGATGGATGCCAGAAGTGAGTGCAAGAGTAGCCGCCCTTGTTGCAAGGCAGCAACGCAAAAGCCTTGCCCTGACAGAGGTCCCATCACCAACCCGGCAGCGGCATCTCGATTGGCCCAACAGACACACCGAGGCGTCCACACGAGGAGAAGAGCACGGGGCGGTTTCTCGCTCTCCATCCCCAGGCGTTTGCGGGGCTGCAGCCGTGCATGGGCACGCTGGCACCGGCGC
>JAPEBW010000943.1:0-34530 GCA_027405785.1 Ophiocordyceps robertsii
GAGGCAACTAAGCCGCCGTAGTTAATAATAAAGTAGATGCCCTATAATCTCCGCTTTATCTCTCTTAAAGATAACGAGATCCTTAGCGTATTACGTTAAGTTAGCTTAGGCCTAGCTTTTATATACTTTAATCGTTTTACGTATCGGGATTTAAAGCCGGATAATATCTTAATACGGCGAGATATACGAAGCTTAATCGCTAAGATTATAGACCTTAGCTTCTTAAAGTATTGCAATAATAGCCGCATACGAACCTTCGTAAGTTTTAATATCTATATAGCACCCGAGGTCTAGAACACGGATCCGTCTTATATTAACGCGATCGATATATAGTCTCTCGGGGTTATAGCACTCGAATTATAGACGATATAGGGCTTCGAGGAGGTTAAAGAGGTAGTAAGTTAGTATTAGCATTAGCGGTAGATTTATTATTACGTTTTGCCTTATATTAATCTTGCCTTAGTACCGGTTACCTTAATCCTCCGCGGATTGCTATTAAAGTTACTTAACGAGAGGTAGAGCGCTAAAGACTATAAAGAATAGCTAGATTATAACGCGTAGACGTTCGATAACATTAAACGGGCCCCGTTAAGAGAGGAGGGCAGGTATCGGCGAAGTCTATACCCTACGCTATTAGCTACCTAAGCGTATAATGCCGCATCGTATTATAACCTCTATAATATAGACTAAGGTAGCTCCTTTTAATTAACGGGAGACGTGCCGCCTAGTCTAACTAGAAAAAGATAGTAGTAGATAGAAGTATTTAATTATAAATAGAACAATATATTGCTAAGGCAATACGAACGAGATAAGTTAGTAGCGTTATAGCTAACCCGGCCGTTTGCCTTTAAGGCCTCGTCCGGCCTAGCCTTACCTTAGTTTATAGAGGATAAGGGACGCTACCTTATTAGCCTAGACGCACTATATCGGGCCTATATTAGTAGTAGTGCCGAGCTACTCTATATACTATTCCGCCAATATAAATTATCGTCTAAAGTAACGTATAAACTATGCCTTAGTATTAAGGCGTCGGAATATACTATAATATACGGGGAGGACAATATCGGGAAATACGCAAACCGTTATATTTATATAGGTATTGTCGGCCTATCTATATATCTTCTGCGGTTAATAGCAAAACTAATAAACGATAAATCTAAGTATCTAATAACGCCTAGATTTATTTATAGTTTAGATAACTTATTTCTTAAGGTTAATTTAGTCCTATTTATCATGGCATGCCTTAACGCTATAGTTAAAGGATAGCCCCCGTACCTTATAGTAGAGGCACTGCTTAATAATAGCGTGTATGTCCTTTTAGTAGTAGTCGAGGACTAAGTCGGCGTTTTAGTCTTAGCGGCGGCTCTCCGCTACGCTAAGGAAGGCGGCGTTTATATTAAGGACCTTAAGGACCTTAAAGACCTTAAGGGCTCCGGCCGGGGTGTCTAAGGTATAAACGAGGTCTTAAAGGCGGCGGTAGGTAAGTAAGGTTATATCCTCGCAGTAGTCGTATATCTAGTCCCCCTCTATATACTAGTGCTAGTCGCGCGGCTTATCTTAAAACTAGCTAATAGCCCCGCGCGCGTAGCACTTATTAGTAAGCAGGAGCTATATAGCTTACTAGTCCGGGTTAAGCCTAAGCCCGGCCCCGGCGCGTGGCCGCTAACCGTAAGGAACGATAATTATAGCGAGGCTCGACTTACTATTACGGCTAGCGCGACCTAACTCTTAGTAGTAGTCGGTTAAGGTATCGGGCGGCCCCGCGTAGATAACTGCCTTAACGTAAGGGTAGTCAAAGCCTACGCTAAGGGCACTAGTAGCGGCTATAGCCCGCTAGGTTAAGTCCTTTAGCTAGCGGCGGAGGGCGCCCCTCTTTTCCTCCTTAAGCACGTCCTAGCCGCCGGTAAGGGACGGGCACCTAAGCGCGCGGGCGATAGCGTGTACGTGCGCCCTTATCTAGCAGTAAACGATAATCTTATTACGTAAGTCGTCCGTAATAAATAGGTCCTGCCCGTAATCCTTAACTATTTCGATAGCGGTCTTAATTACGCTATAGGACGTAGGCGGGGACGTATAATATTTAATATTTAAGCGGTTCGTTAACTCGCGTATAATATAAGGGCTTATAAGCTTATTAAGCTCGAAGAGGCGGCCCTCTATAATAAGCGGTAGCGTAGCTATAAGCTAGACCGTTTATATCTATATCTAGGCTAAGGACTACCTAAGCCTTTATATATATAGCCGGTAAGACGCGGCGGTAATAGTAAGGTAGCACTTATCGATAATAATACGGTTAAGCCTTTACTAAAGGATAAGGCAGTAGGCGTAGCTAATAAATTCGTTAGTATAGGCGGCCTTAGCGGATATAATAACTAGCGGCAGGCCGTTAGTAGTAGTAGTATCCTATATAATATACCGCACGCCGGCGCGGGTAAGGCGCTCTTATATATTAACGCGTAAGGCGATAGCCGGTAGCATAACGACGGTAACGCCCCCGTTAAATAAGCGTGCCGGGACGATAAAGACTATGCTCTTGCCCGCCTTAGTGCCGAGGACGGCGATAACTTAAGGCGGGCGGTTGGGGCTAAGGGTGGCGATAAGCGCGGCCTCCTATCCCCCGGTGCGGAAGCCGGCCCTTAGGTTGCCGGTAACAAGCCGCAGGCCGTTTAGGATAGCCGCCCTATTAAGCGCCGGGGCTTAGCGGACCTATACCTTCTTTTAGTCGCTAAGGAGGGTTTAAGGCGGGGGCGGGTTAAGGGTAAGGTGCTTAAGGCTTAGGGCCCGGTCGACTTAAAAAAGCCCCCGCTACTAGGCGGATGCTTAAAAGGCGCGATATATTAGCTCCGTAGGCAATAGCGTATTCGTCTTAGTATAGCTATAGTTAAGCGTCCGAAGACTATAGTTACTTATCGTTACTATAGCGATAAGGTCCCCGTTATTATCCGGGTTATTATTATTATCGTCGATATCCTTAAAGGATTCCGTAAACTTAGACCCGAACTTCTTAACTATAATAAAGGAGGCGACCTACCGCTACTACGTAACTTAAAAGGCCGGCGTTCCGGCCCTCTTACCCACGCGGGAAAGGCATAATAATACCTTACTATTAAGCTATACTATGCCGTTAAGGTACGCCTATATATACGGCGATAGCTTAGCATTAAGTTTCCTATAGCGTAGGAAAAGGCATTAAAGTAAAAGCACGTAAGCAATATATATTAAAAGCAGCTCGCTAATAGCTTATAGGATAAATCGTATATTAAACTTATACTAAGCCGATACCTCCTACCCCTTATAGTATTAGACGTTAAGCATAACGTGCCTCTTTTATACGAAGACGTGCCGCCTACGCGCTATATTGCGGTAAGTTATTAAGAGGAGCTTTAACGACCGGAGCGGGGGGCCCGGGGTAAGGTAGTAAAGGACTAAGAGGTAGGCGAGGAACTGCTATACTATTGCCTTATATAAGGCAAGGGACTTATTATATAGCGTAGGGGCGCCGTCCCCGCCGGCCTACGTATATATTAACCGTAGCCCCGGTGTCCGCCTTATTTAGTTAAGTAAGGCGTAGGGGGCGCTATAGAGTAGCTTCTTATTAAACGGGTAGTCGGCTTATAACGAGCTATATTCCTCGGTATTAACGTTATTAGCGATATCGGCGGGGTAAAGCGGCCGGAGACTAAGGCAGCTAAGTATAAGCTTATCGTAAAGGAGGCGGCGCGCCTCGCGGAACTTAGAGACGATAAGGGCGGTAACGTTATCTATTTAAAGCGTTATAGATTTAAAGGTTACCTCTTGCTTATTTAGTAACTATAGGCCGAAGTATTTAGTAATAAAGTTTATGCTAATAACGCGGAGGTTAAGGCGCTACTAAAAAATATAGCTAAAGGGTATCTTAGTAGTCCGCTTTATATACCCTTAATAAGTCTTCTTAAGGAAGTCTTATATCTCCTCCTTAGGCTTAGTATAAGCGCGTTTAAAGATAAGCACCTAAGCTACTTAAGTAAGGGTAAATAACTCCTTAGTATACTTATATACGTCCCGCTATATGCCGCCGCCGCCGCCGGGGCGCGCTTAAAAGAGTATCGCGTAAAAGCTAAGGACCGCTAAGTAAAATAGGTTCTTAATATAGTTATAGAGGATAAGGGCCCGTATAAGACGGCGCATAAACTTAGCTAGATCCTTACCGGGCTTAGTAATAGCCTTATTTAGCGCTTTAATAGCGTCCTCTTACGTATTAATAACGCGGATTATATCGCCGGGGCGCGTATAGACCCCGCCGTCGCTAAAGTAGCTATCGGGCGATATAACGACGCGGTAAAAGTAGGCTAGTAGCTACTTCGCGCGGCTAAAGTAGTGCGTTAATATCGATTCTAGCTTATAAAGCCAGAACGGTTTAGCCCCGGTCCTTATTATACTAATAAAGAACTAGTTAAAAATCATCGCCCGGGCGTGCGTTAGACGACCTTCTTTTAGGAAGCTATAAAGCTTATAGGCTCGCCGGAAGACGACCTTAAGTGCGTTAGTTATACGCTTTAAGTCGGGCTTGCCGTCCGAGGGCATAGCCGTTAAGGACGCTATCTCGTCGTCGTATAGGCCTTATATATAATCCGCGAATCCCGTGAAGTTAAGCTACGGGACGCTCTTACTCTTATGCTTAAACCGGCAGGCTATACGGCCCTCCTCCGCGATACCTTAACGCTTAGTCGCGACGACCTCTTTAAGTCGTTCGAATAGGGCGTAGCGAGCATTACTATTATCGTTATTATCGTTAAGTATATAATCGGCGGCCGGCGGTATAACGATAAAGTAGTCGGTAAGTTACTTAGCCGTAAAGTATATCTATACTTAGCAGTCCTTTTAAAGCGGGCTATCGGCGTGCTTTTTCGGCCTTAAGCCATGCTACGCGACGTAGATATATATCTTAAGTAGGTAGGTAGTAAGGAAGCTATAAGTAAGGTACCGGTGCCCGGCGTATAAAGTTAAGCTAAGAATCGGCTAGGATTTATAACTTAGGATTAGCTTATAGGTCTTAAGCTTTTTTATCGACTATAAGGAATAGGACTTAAGGGAGTTTAAGACGGTCTTAAGCGCGTCGCTACGGAGCCTATATAGGTTATTGCGGTAGTATCTCTCCTAAGCCTTTTCGTTTAGGATTATATAGGTCTAGCACCGCTAATATATAGCAACGCGGTATTAAGGGTTATACGTAGCTATAATACGCGATTTTCTTTAATACTAAGAAAGGTTAGTTTAGTATTAACGCGAAGGCTAGTTTAGTATTAATATAGAGGCTAGTTTTAAGTAGGAGTAGGCTAAAGCCGCTTTATATTTTTATTTTAGTACGTTCTTATCGTTTTATAGGGGTGCCCGGTATAATACCGCCGTCTACGGATAGCTCCCGGTCGCTACTAAGTAAGGACTAAATAGAGGCTTAATATTGCTTAAGCTAGGCTATAAGTGCGTCGTAGAATGCCGTAAAGTCTAGTGTCCGGTATATTGCGGAGAGCTTTAGTTAGTTTATACTATAATCGATAAAATCCTTAGCCGCCTCTTAGTACTAATCGGGTATAGGCTAGCCTACGTCTTACTTAGGATAAAACGGCCCGCTTATATACCCCTAGGCTAATTTTAGCAATGCTTCTTAATAGATATTAGTAAAGCGATCGGCATAGTTAGCTTAGTAGATCTTATAGTTTAAGGTCGCGCGTAAGGTGCCCTATCTTTATTCGCTAATATTATCTAAGACTATCTTAATAACCTCCTATTAAAGTAAGAGCGAGGCGCCCTCTACCCCTTAATGTCCGTTACGTAGGGGGCGGGTATCGGATAAAATAGCGGTAACGGACTTACCTAAAAAGTAGGCTAGGGCCCTAACTAGCTTAACGCGTATCCCTTATTTATTATTGCTTTACGTATTTATAGGTATAGGTAGTAAGGCGCCGAGGAACTAAGACGCGACGTGCTTTATAACTAAGGCTAGGATCTTACCGCTAGCGTAGGTAAGGTAAAGGAAAGGCTTAAGGTTAGGTAGGTAGAGGCGTAGTAATTTAGCGAACGCTAAGCTTACCTCCTTATATTAGTTATCGGTAAGATACTTAAGGAAGTCCTTTTATTAGGCGGCGGTCCCGGGGCCGGGGTAGAAGAACTTAGTAATACCCGATAATATACGATCGCGATACTATCTTAAGGTCTTTTAGTATCTACGCGTTATTATCTATACGGTATATAGACTAAGTATTTAAATAGTATCGATAATACGATTAAGGAGCGAAAACTAATACTAGTAATAGTAAGTAAGACTTAGGAAAAAGGAGAGGGGGGACGTATATTATCGATACGAAGACCGGCGAGCTATGCTTACTAAGTAAAGCTAAGGGTATCGGAGCTAATAGCGATACTATACTAGCGGGTTGCTATTTAATACTATCGGTCGTTTTAACGGAGGGTAATAAGATAGCTAATAGATATATAAGCCTTACCGTAAAGCATAAAGAGGTTAGTTACCTTATTTTAGACGACGGCCGAGGTGCCCTTAAATAACTAATAATCGTCCGTAGTAGCGGCGTAGAGGAGGTTCTAAATCTTCCTATCGTTATTAGGCAATAATGTTGCTTAAGCGTTAACGCGTAAACGGATATTAAGGTTATATAGGAGCGTGTTTTTATCGAGAACTAGATATAGCTACTATCGCTCTTTAGGATCGTCGGTATAGAGTTTAAGTGCCTTAACTTAGTGCTATTTAGATACTAGCTCGACTTTATTTAGACCTAAGGAGCTTTATTAAGTAAAGTCCTTTAGTTCGTCGATATTAAAATCTACTTCTTCGATGCCTTAGGTCCCTATATCCTTTTGCCTACGTATTTTAAGAACGTCGGAACGAGAGGCGAGGACGATAAGATAGTTCTCCTTGCTTTTGCGTAAAAGGCGGCCTTATTTAAACATATCCTTAAGGTTCTTAACATAAGATAGTTTAAGAGGGCGGTTTTTACTAAAGGACTAATTTATATTTATATCTTAGGTAAAGATACGTGCGGTGGCTAGCGTATAAGGTAAGGCGTTATATAGCGTAGATATTGTTTCCTTAAATGCGTTTAAGGCACGACGGCCCTTCTTATGCTTACCTAAGCTCTAACGCTTAGGCATTTTAAGTTAGTAAAAAGGGCTAAAATGCGGCTTAAAATCGATAATTATTTGCTTAAAGACCGTTATAGTAAGGGTAACCTATAGCTAAAGTTAAAGATAAATCTCTAGATGCCTAAAATAATAAGTAAGTAGGTATAGTTTAAAAGTAAGGTATATCCCTCTTAGCGTAGTAGTGAAAATTCTTTATCCTTAACGGCGGGGAAATGTTTTTCCTATGCGGTATAAAGGCTAGGTATGCTGATTAATAAGTTAAGTATTACTTTAAATAGCGGCTAGCCTATAATAGCAATTTTTTTTTCCTTTCCTTTTTAATCTTTAATTAACTACCGCACGAGAAGCCTTCTATAACGATAAGGGCCTTTTATAATCGCAAGGGCCTTCTATAATCGCAAGGGCCTTCTATAATAATAAGGGCCTTCTATAACGATAAGGGCCTTCTATAACGATAAAGGCCTTCTTACTATAGGGCTCGCCTTTAATAAGTATAGGTATAGCTCTTAAATCTACCTTTAATCTTAATACTAGGCCTAACCTACTTCTAAACGGTGGTTTAGAAGTAGGTTACCTTTTTACTCTACCTTTAGTAATTAGTAAGTGTTACGGGCTAGGCCCTAGATTAAGCCCGGGCTGCGCCTATATAACCGACCCTTAATAGGCGTGGTTAATTAACTAGCTAGCAGCTTAGTTAATTCGTCTTCTTTTGCCCTCGCTGCCGCCGTCTAACGCAGTGGCGTAATTAAATAGCTGCCCTATAGCAACGAATAGTAGCATAACTACTACTTTAGCCCCGTTAGGGCCGACCCGTTATAGTAAGGTAAGTGGCTATAATAGGTCGGCCTTAACGGGGCTAAAGTAGTGGTTATGCTACTATTCGTTGCTGCTACGGGGTAGCTATTTAATTAGACCACTGCGTTAAACGGCGGTAGCGAGGGCAAAAGAAGACGAATTAACTAAGCTACTAGTTAGTTAATTAACTACGCCTATTCTAAGTCTATATAGGCGCAGCCTAGGCTTAATCTAAGGCCTAGCTTATAATAGTGGCTTTTAATAAGTATAAGTATAGCTCTTAAATCTAGCCTTAATATTAATACTAGCCTTAACCTACTTTTAAACGGTGGTTTAAAAGTAGGTTACCTTTTACTATACTTTTAGTAATTAGTAAGGTAAGTAGCCTTTAATAAGTATAGGTGTTACGGGCTATACCGTGGGAAGAGCTATGGTTATACTATAGCAAACGACCCGGAGTCGGGCCGACGTGTAGCCGAAGTCGCATAGGACTCCACCTAAACTTAGCCCGAGTTTGACCCGAACTTAACCTAAGTACGGGCCACCTAAGCGACCCCTATAAAGTACGAAGCTACGTAGCCTAAATAAAGATTTCCCCTTTCCCTTTTTAGCTTTAGATAAACAATTATTTAGCTACGTGCTACTAAGCTAAGTGCACGCAGGCCCTTAACATATCTAAAGCTCCTTTTAGACGAGGTTACACGACTTAAGAAGAGACTTGCTAACTATAATATAGCGCGAGCAAGAAGCCTACTTAGTATAGGGGGGCCGTGCTTATAAGGCTTAAGAGGGAGGGCTAAGAGAGGCTAATATTTAGATAAGGGTTAAATAAGCGATCCTCTCGCTATAGGCAAGGGCTATTAAAACGAGCTACTAGGTTTAAGCAAGCTAGTAGTAGATCTAATAGCTAATAGGCTAGTTCGGGGCCTTAATGCAAAAGCTAAAGGAGACGGTAAGAATATATATATAAGGAGGGGCCGGCCTATTAATCGGTAGTTTAATACTACCTTACGATACGATAGCGGGGGCTATAATACCCGCAACGGAGAAAGAAGCAACGAAGAAGAAAGACTAGCGGAAGCTACTCCTAGCGCTAAGGAAATTCGACGGCTAGCGGCGCCACTTTACGCCTTAAGCACGATATATACGAGAAAAGTGCGAGATCGACTAAAACTTTTTCTTAAGCTTAAAGGAGGTTTTCTACTTAATCTATAACTACTTAGATATAGGGCTATAGTAGACCGTAGCGACTTACTATAGCACCGGCGCGGACTAAGGCTACGATTAGTAAAAGTTCCTTAAGTACCTCGATTCGATCTACCTCGATATCGATATCTAATCGCGGGCGGCGGCGGCTATCCGCATAATTAAATAAGGAGAGAACTAGATATTCGCGGCGTTCCTCCTTAAGTTCGAGCAAAGACTCTTTAAGGCGGGAGGGGGGTCGTAGCTATACGATATATAGATCGTGTTCTTAGAGGGCGCCTTAGGCCTTCGCCTTAAAAAGGCGCTTACGACGGTCGACCTCCTAACCTTAAGCTTCTTAGTGTATACTAATCGGGTAGCGTAGATCGCGGTAAAGCTAAAAAGGGTCTAGCAAACTAAGTAGCCGTTCTAAGGCTAGAAGAAGGTAATAGGGGGGGGGACCTAAGACCGAAAAGACTTAAAGGGCGATACCTTAATAAGTAGAATTAACGCTATAACCTAGCCGGGAGGAGGATAAAGCCGGCCCGATATATAAAGGTGTTTCGCTTGCGGGATAATAGGGCATATCGCCCGCTTCTATAAAAAGAAGAAAGAAGGAACCCTATAAGTAGCCGCGACTATAACCGGAGAGGTAACCGAAGTAGATTCCGATTTAGGAAAAGAGGAACCTTAGCGTAAAGTTAGGCGCTAAAGGAGAAGGAGAAATAGCAAGCGGCCTAAAAGTCGATAAGGAAGCACCTTACGCTAGACTTAGTACTGCTTAGGGTTAGTATTAATAAGAAAAAGGGGCTTAACGCACTTATAGATATAGGCTATAACTGCTATACCGTAGTAAGCGAGAGGGTAGCGATAAGGCTACGGATACCCTTTGCGGATAGGATAAGGAGGCTACTACGGCCCTTCTTAAAGGACGCACTAACGCTTTAAACGAAGGGGATCGTAGCGTTCGAAATAAAGATTAACGGGCACTTAAAATAAACATTCGCCTATATAGTACCGGAGTTAAGCCACGATATATTCTTAGGGAGACCGTAGATAAAGAAGAACGAGGTGGTTTACGACGCCGGGGGGGATCGGATCTAGTATAGAAAAGCGGGGATTTAGATCGGCCTCTAAGGATTAAAGGAAGCCGCGAAGATCGCGAATATCTAGGAGGTAAAGCTAGTAAGCGCCTCTATCTTCGCGGCGGAGTGCTAACGGGAAAGGGCTTAAAGGGATAGCCGGGGGCGATAACAAGCGCTTAACGTAAAGGCGGTTACGATAAAGGATATAGAGAGAGCCCTTTAGCTAAAGACGCCGGTTAACCCGGCGGACTATATCCCGGCTTAAGCACTATAGGCTTATCTAGACCTTTTCGCACCTACGAAGGCACTTAAGTAACCCCCGTTCCGACCGGGCGTAGACTATAAGATCTATCTTACCTTAGATAAGGACGGCAAGGAACCGCTACTACTATAAGGGCCCCTTTATAATATATCGAAGGAAGAACTCCTTATTCTTTAGAAGACCTTAAATAAGCTATTAAAGGCGAACCTTATCCGCTTAAGCAGTTCGTTAGCCGCGGCACCGGTATTATTTATAAGGAAGGCCGATAGCTAATTACGCTTTTACTACGATTACCGGGCCTTAAATATAATTATAAAGAGGGACCGGTATACGCTACTATTAATTATAAAAACGCTTAGGATACTAGCGAAGGCACGTTAGTTTACGAAACTTAACGTCGTTATAGCGTTTTATAAGATTAAAATCGCAGAGGGCTACGAGTTTAAGACGGCCTTTTGGACGAGGTTCGGACTATTTAAATAGCAGGTATGCTTATTTAGCCTTATAAGAACGCCGGCCACCTTCTAGCGCTATATTAACTAAGTGCTAAAGGACTACCTCTACGAGTTCGTTATAGCGTATATAGACGATATTTTAATCTACTCGTCGGGGTCGCTCCGCGACTACTAAGAGAAGGTAGCGAAGGTGCTTAGAAAGTTATAAGAGGTAGGCCTTATACTAGACCTATAGAAATACGACTTTATAACGAAAGAAGTAAAGTACTTAGGTTTTATTATATAGGCTAAGGGTAAGGTCCGGTGCGACCCGGAGAAGATCTAGGCTATCTAGATATAGTAGGCGCTAAGGAACGTAAGGGGCGTTCGGAGCTTCCTTAGGTTTATAAATTACTACCGTGCCTTTATCCCGCTTTACGCCGAGGCCTCGCGGTGCTTAAACGGCCTCTATAAAAAAAACGCAACGTTCTTATAGACTAATAAGCACTAGGCCGCGTTTAAGTTTATCTAAGAAGCATTTTATAACGCGCTAGTGCTATAGCTATACGACCTTAAGAGGGAAACGTACTTAGAGGCGGACTACTCTAGATACGCGATAGGCGGCGTGCTAACGTAAGTAAGACCGGATAGGATACGTTACTTAGTAAGGTTCTTCTTAAAACGACTTAACGCAGCGGAGTATAACTACTTAATTCACGATAAGGAATTACTTACGATTATATAATGCTTAGACTTTTAAGGGGCAGAGTTATATAATACGCTAGCATTTACGGTGCTAACGGATTATAGGAATTTAAAGTACTTTATAATAAAAAGGAAGTTAAACGAGAGGTAAAGTAAATAGGCGATAAAGCTCGCCTTATATAACTTTATATTAAAATACCGCCTAAGGAGATTAGCGGTAGTACTTAACGCGCTTTCGCGCCGCGACTAGGATAAGCTAAAAGGGGCATCCGATAAGAGGGAAATAAGACGCGTAGTGTAAATAATCCTGGATAGCGCGCGACTAATAAGATATCGGGTCCCCCTTAGCGGCGAGCACGTAAACCTCCCGCAACGATTAGTATAAGAAGAGCGTACTATCGCGATAATGCGAGAGGGGGATAAGAACGCGGGGTTAATCGCTTATATAAGTAGGGCGGACGACCCCGCACCTCGGGACGAAGGCGGGGCGAACGAGGGCGGAGTTTAGCTAGAACTTAACCCGAACTCGGGCTAAGACGCGCCCGAGGAATAGGCACGACCGGCCTACGTATTCGACGAGTAGGAGATATAAGAACGGTGGATAGCGATACTACGAAAGGATAAGGAGTACTAAGCGGTATTCCGGGTAGTGCGGAACGGCGACTAGTCGCTTGCCTTAAAATAGTAATTAAAGGTCTAGGTAAGTAAGTATATAATTAATATAAGGGGGCGCCTTTGCTTTTAAGACCGACTTTAGGTGCTAGGTAAGGCTTAATACCTTAAGGAGGGGGAGGACAAAGAGCTAGATAAGCTCTAGGTATTAATCGCTTAGCGGATATATAACTTAACGGTAATAGGATACTTAAGGCGTAAGGGGACGCTCGCGATGCTAGCCCGAGAGTTCTTTTAGCCGGGCTAGTCGTTAATAGTGCGCCGGCTCGTTACGAACTATAGGCCGTACGGTAAGGGGTATATTTAAAGGCAACTCCGGAAAGGGCTCCTTTAACTATTGCCGCCCCTTATATAGCTATTCGTATACTTAACGATAGACTTTATAGTCGACTTACCGCTAACGGGGACTAAGGGCTCCCGGAACCTTTAAGTAATAACAGACCGGCTAACGAAGGCGATAACTTTAAAAGCGATGCCGACAATAAGAGTAGCAGTATACGCTACTAGGTTTTTATAGTCTTACTTTTGCTTTTACGGGATGCTAAAATCTATTATCTTAGATTAAGGGACGAACTAAATAAGGCAATTTTAAAAGGAATTCTACTAATAAACCGGGGTCTAAAGGAAACTAAGTTTAGCCTACTACCCGTAGACCGATAAGGCGATAGAACGCGCGAACTAAGAGGTATAAGTATACCTCCACGTATACGTCTGCTATAAGCAGGACGACTAAGGGGCATAGCTGCCTTACGCTTAAGCGGCGCTTAATAACTAAGTAATATCGATAACGGGTATAAGCCCCTTCTTCGCTATATATAGGTACGATATCGAGCTAATCTAAATCGCATAGGAGGAGGGACCGCTTATGCTAGACGCGGAGAGCGTACGCAGCCTCGCACGAAGGATAAGGGAAGTCGCCGACTTCCTCTAAACGGCGATCGCCGCGTTATAGGTAAGGCAGGAGGAGACGGCGAACCGGTCTCGTGCGCTAGTAAAAAGACTTAAGGTAGGCGATAAGGTATAGCTAAATATAAGAAAGTATACTACGGATAGGCCTTACCGGAAGCTTAACTAGCTATACTAAAAGTATACTATAATAAAGGTAGTTAGCCTATATATAGTAGAACTTAATATGCTAAGGAGGGTATATAAGAGGCTATACGTAGAGTTCCTCCGCCGCGTAGCGGATAACCCCTTACTTAGCTAGGTAGTCGACGACTACTAGCCACTACTAGTAATCGGGAAGGACGACGAACTAAAGTACGTCGTGGAGAAGATTAAGTAGGCTTAGTAAAGACGGATCGGAAGGGGGAGATAGCGCTAAGTCTTAGTAAAGTAGCATAAGTACGCTAACCTAATATAGTAGCTAATTAGCGACTTTTAAGACATAATCGCCTTAAAGGAATTTAAAGGACGGTATAGCAACGTAATAAAGAACGATAAGGGCGAGGCAAAAGGACGATAGTAGGCTAAGCCGGGTAGTAGGGGATAGGACGAGGGAAGTAGCGGAGAAAAGGAGGAGAACCGGAAAAAACGAGAGGGAGTTTCGGGCTATGCTTAGCAAACGTTAAGACGATTCGAAACAATAAGTATAAGGAGGACACGCTATAGACGCGCACTAAGCGTAGATAACGATAAGATAGATAGGGGATATAATAAGATACGATAAGATATAGAGCGGATACGGATAGGATATATAAAGAACCACGACTTAATTAAAGCAAACTACTTACTACCCGCTAATACCGATAGATTAACCCTAGACGTTAAGGTATATCTAGGCCTAGCGCGTTATAGTAGCAGCACGAGCTAACTCCGCATACTATAGTAATCGTTAGTAACGTCCCTTTAGCTAGTATCTATTAAGGATCGGAGAACGTATATATAGGTCGGTGCGGTAATCCTTAAACGTCCTTTAAGACGTATAATCTTAAAGCGCGTTTGCGGCGGCGACCGTATCGCTAGTATACTAATATCGCGTTAGCGTCGTGTCCTACGTAGTCTAAAAACGGGGACGTATAGGCAAATAGCGTGATCCGGCGCGGGCGTAGGTAAAATAATTGCGGGCGCGAGGCAAGGCTTAATTTTAGTAAGCCCTATGCTAGGTATCCGCGTTAAGAGATGCTATGCGTCCGATATACGTAAGGTAAGGGGGGCGCCGCATAGTAGTGCTACGTATCGCGCTCCGCTTACTAAGCGATGACGGCGGGCGCGAAGACTAATATAAGGGCGGTAGCGTATAGTCGCCGGGCGTGCTAGGAGGCGCCGGACGGGTAGACACCTATAATACGGCGGGAGATAAGGCTTAGGGGGACGTAGTAGATATATTAAGGCGCGGCGCGGCGAAGCTATTATAAGAGGGGGCGCGCGCGTAGGTAGATTAGTAATTAAAGAGGGAAAAGAAGGAAGAGAGGGAGAGGGAAAGAGGAAGGGTATTTATGCCCGGGGACTATAAGCGGCGGGCAGGAAAGACGTGCCTTAAGCACTAATATTAGCGGTAAGCGGGGGAGATACGTTATACCGCCTTAGCGCTATTAAGGACGACATAGCGGCGCGAATAGGCGAGCGTATAACGTGTCTAACGCCTTAACGTAACGTTATTTAAGAAGGCGTAAGCGTATAATTATAAGCACGATAAGGATAACTACGCCAATTAACGCTAAGTGCGGAGCGGGGGGGGGCGGGGCGCCGACGTTATATACCCTAGTGCGCGATAGCTTAAGAGGGGGATAGTATTATAGGCTATGCCGTAGGAAGAGCTATAGTTATATTATAGCGAACGACCCGAAGTCGGGCTAACGTGTAGCCGAAGTCGCATAGGACTTTACCCGAACTTAGCCCGAGTTTGACCCGAACTTAACCTAAGTACGGGCTACTTAAGCGACCCCTATAAAGTACGAAGCTACGTAGCTTAAATAGAGATTTCCCCCTTCCTTTATTAGCTTTAGATAAACAATTATTCGGCTATGTGCTACTAAGCTAAGTGCACGTAGGCCCTTAATAATAAGGCTCCTAAAAAGTAAAGTAAGGAGTTTAAGTATAGCCGCTTATATTTTATAATAACTTTTAAAAGTAAGAAAAAAAAGCTAACGTCTTTATAAGATTAAAGTAAAAACAAAATAAAATAAGCGCTAAGTAATAGATTTATAATAGCGTTTTTATATAATATAAACGGAATACTATCTTTATCCTCTTAGTAGCCTTTTAGCCTATTTAGCTAGTAGTAGTTAAGTAGCTTAAAATAGTAAGTAAATATCTTTATTATAAGTTCTTACTACCTATTTAGCTGTACGTTTTTATCTTTATAAGGCGATTAGTATATTTAGCTAAAGTTAGTAATAAGGTTTTTAACTTTTTTTTAAGCGTCCGTTTAATCGTTTATTAAATAGTAAGAAGTCTTCGCGCTAAAAAATATTCATTTTTTCAATGCGGGATATATTATAAAAGACTAGCTTATTTAAAGCCTAATTCTTTATTATTATTTTACTTACTTTTTATACTATTTTTAATCCCTTACTAATCTCTTTATATTAATTACTAGCTTTATAAGCTGTCTATAAGCAAGATATTATATTTTACTTACTACCGCTATTATAGCTATCCCCCGCTTTCCTTCGCTAAACCCTTTAACTTATTATTATTTTTACTTAGCGCTACTACTTACGCTTTTACGCTAATTAATACGCGTCTAGCTACTAAGAAGGTATTTAGGTAAGGCTAAGTCGTTCCGGTAATAGTAATATAAATAGTTAGTATAAAAGTATTAAATATTTATATTCTAGCCTAAAAGCGGGTAATAAGGTCCTTAATAACCTTAATACTTAATTCCTCGCTTTTAAGGTTTTAAACGTATGAAATAGTCTTAAAAAACCTCTTTATAAAAAGAGCCTTAAAAGTAGGAATATAAAGCGCGTAGTTAGTATAGCTAATAAGGCGGACGTTAAACCTTAAGAACTTTATAGCTTAAAACAAAGTTAAGTCGCGCTTAGATTCCTTATAGGCTTATAAGTAGAACTTAGCGCAGTTTATAGCTAAGCGGAAACTCTTATTTATTATAATCTTATCGCTAAAATATAGTCTTTTAAAGCTAAGCTTGTTAAAGATTATATTAATTACTATTAGTAGCTCTTATAAGATTAAGTAGCGAAATATTTTACGAGCTTTGTTATTACTATCTAGTTTAATTAAACAAGGGCAGCGGAAAGATTATAGTAAGGCGCTTATATACCTTTATATAGCTAGGCTAAGCATAGCGGCTAAAAGGAAGAGCGCGCGCTAAGTAAGACTAAAAAGGTCCTTAAGGCTTATAGCGGCTATAAGCTAAGAGGGGGATTCCGTTATATAAGCTAAACTATATATAAAGCGAGATAGAGTTTTTATTATAGTAGCTTAAGACGCCGCTATAAACTTAGTTACGAACTAGTTAAGCTAGGCCTTAAGTATATAGCTAAACATAGTATTAATATCGTTTTAATTGTTTAGCTATAGCGGGTTTCCGCTAGCTATAATAGCTACTATAAATCTTAAGACTATAATAAGATTAGCTAGCTTAAAAGCATTAAATATTAGCTAGTTATTTTATTAGTAAAGGTTTCTAGCTATACGTTAAAAAATATATAGGGAGTAAGGGCTTTTAAGCTATAAGAACTAAGGAAAAAGTATAGCTACGTTATTATAAAAGCCGCTATTTAGACTATATAGCGGCATAAATCTAAGAGGTAAGTTATTAAAGTTAAGTGCTTAATGCGGGTAGTATAAGCCGTCCTTTATAATACTATAATTTAAGTTAAGCTTATTAGCTTACGTATAGTTATAAAAAGTAGCGTAAGTTTATATAAAGGCTTAAACTTAAAGGTTTTAGCTCTCGCTAAAAGACTTAAGGCTATAAAATATAAATACTTCGTTTTTTTATAGCTTAAGTACTATGCTTTATAATATAAAGATAAAAGGATAAAGCGTAAACTAATTACTATTAGTTAAGGCCGGTACTATAAACTAATTACTATTAATCGGGCTAGTATAACGGACTAATTACTATATATAATTATATATAAGGGTTTAAAATAGTAAAAAGCTTATTATTTCTTTAAAGTATAGCTAGCTAATTTATACTTAGTCTTTTAAGCTAATTTTAAGGACTTTTAACTATACTATCGTACTATTTATTACTAGTAAATAAATGAACTGTAGATATCCTTATAAAATTACTTAATAAACTAAGTATAAGCCTAGCTAGAAATACTATAAACTATAATTAAGAAAATCCTTTAAATATCTTTAAATATTCTTTAAAAATCGCGGTAAAGTCTCTCTTATATCTTTTACGGTGCTTTTTTAGTTAAAAATAAGCTAAACTATAGTTAGAATATCTCGCGGAAATCCTTAAACATTCTTTAAAAATACTAATTAAATTCGTATAGTAGCTTTTATAATATTTTATATAGTTAAAAACATTATAAACTATAATTAAATAGGCTTTTAAGTATTTATAGTTATATCTTAAAAACCTTAGCGGGGTCTAACTAGTAATATTTATTATATCTCTTTAAGTAAGCCTTTATAGCGCGTACTTTAAGCGTTCCCGCTACGGGGTTTTATAAGGCGCTTTAAAAGTAAAGTAAGGAGTTTAAGCATAGCTATTTAAATTCTATAATAACTTCTTTAAGAAAAAAAGAAAAGCTAGTATCCTTATTAGTTTAAAGTAAAAATCAAGTAAAGGGGGCGCTAAGTAATAGCTTTATAGTAATATATTTATATTATATTAATAGTATACTATCTTTATTCTTTTAATAGGTTTTTCGGCCTATTTAGTTAATAGTAATTAAGTAGCTTAAGATAGTAATTAAGCGGCTTTATTATCAATCCTTACTACCTATTTAATTATATATCTTTATCTTATTAAGGCGATTAGTATATTTAGCTAAAATTAGTAATAAGGTTTCCGACTTTCCTTTAAGCGTATATTTAAGTACTTATTAAGTAGTAAGAAGCCTCCGCGCGAAGAAATATTTGTTATTTATAGCAGGATACGTTATAAAAGACTAGCTTTATTTAAGTCTTTTTTTATATTATTATCTTACTTACTCTTTACGCTCTTTTTAATACCTTATTATGTTCTTTATACTACTTACTATCTTTATAAGCCGCTTATAAGTAAGATATTATATCTTACTTATTGCTGCTATTTTAGCTATCCCTTGCTTTTTATCGCTAGGCTTTTAAACTTATTATCCTTTTTATATAGCATTACTACCTATACCTTTCCGCTATTTAATACGTGTTTAGCTACTAAAAAGGTATTAAGGTAAGAATAAGCCGTCTTACTAATTTAAATAAGTATAGTTAGTACTAGGGTATTAAATATTTATATTCCTATTTAAAAGTAAGTAATAAGGTCCTTAATAGTATTTATACTTAATTCCTCGCTCTTAAGGTTTTATACGTGTTTAATAATCTTTAAGAACCTCTTTATAAAAAAGGCTTAAAGGGTAAGAATATAAAACGTATAGTTAATATAGCTAATAAGGCAGATATTAAAACATCGGAATTTTATTGCTTAAGTTAAAGTTAAGTCGTATTTAGACTTTTTGCGGGCTTATAAGTAAAACTTAGCGTAGTTTATAGCTAGGCGGAAACTTTTATTTATTATAACTTTATTATTAAAATATAAACCTATAAAGCCGGGCTTATTAAGGATTATATTAGTTATTATTAGCGGCTTTTATAAGATTAAGCGGCGGAATATATTACGAGGCTAGTTATCTTTATCCTTTTTAGTTAAAGAAAGTTAGCGGATAGACTATAATAAAGCGCTTATACGCCTTTATATAGCTAAGCTAAGTATAGTAGCTAAAAGAAAAAGCGTTCGCTAAGCGGGACTAAATAGGTCTTTAAGGCTTATAGCGGCTATAAGATAAGAGGTGGATTTTTTAGCGCGGGCTAGACTATATATAAAGCGAGATAAGGTTTTAGCTATAATAGCTTTAAACACTATTATAAACCTAGCTATAAACATATTAAGCTAAGCCTTAAATATATAGTTAAGGATAGCGCGGATATCGTTTTAGTTATTTATTTAAAGCGGGTTTTTACTATCTATAATAGCTAATATAAATCTTAAGACTATAGCGAGGTTAGCTAGTTTAAAAGCATTAAGTAGTAGCTATTTATTCCGCTAATAAACATTTCTAGCTATGCTTTTAAAAATATAAAGGTAGCGGGGGCTTTTAAGTAATAAAGCCTAAGCGGGAGGTATAGCTAAGTTATTATAAAAAAAGCTCTTTAAACTGTATTTTAATATAAGGCTAAGAGGCGAGTTATCTAAGTTAAGTATTTAAAGAGGGTAGTATAAGCTATTCTTTATAATACTATAATTTAAGTTAAGTTTATTAGCTTTAGCGCGGTTATAAAAAGGGGCGTAAGTTTATATAAAAGCTTAAATTTTAAGGTTTTAACTCTTATTAAAAGACTTAAAGCTATAAAAGATAGCCGCCTTATTTTTATAAAGCTTAAGCGCTCGCTTATATTTTTTATATTAATAGTATAAGGGCTTATAAAAAAGCGGGCGAAAAGATTAATTATAAAATAGTTAGTCTAAGCTATAAGAAACGTAAAACGATAAAGGGATTTAAAATAGGAGTATAAAAATTATAAGCTTAAGGTAAAGAAGGTTATATATATAGGAGTAAGTAAGGTATAGCGGGCTAACGCTAGCGGTATAAGGAAATATAGTTATAAAAAGAAGAAAGGAAAGAAGAAAAGGCAAGCGGTAAAGATAATTTAAATAAGTATACTATAAGGCTAAAAAGGCCTTATTATAAAAAGTAAATAGCGGCGTATTATTATTAAAATAACTAATTACTTTAAGTATAATACGTTATAGTTTCTTATAACTTATAATAGCTTTTAAGTCTTATACTTAAGTTTAACCACTTAATTCTCTTAATTAAAGAGTTTCGTATTAAGTTATAAAGGCCGCGTATTATACTTTTATTTATACTACTTAAGTAGCTAACTTTTTTTATACTTTCTTAAAAGCTTTTATCATTTTTAGTAAGAAGACCGCTTTTTCGTTAACTTATAAGTTATAGCTACTTAGCTAGTTTTTTTAACTTATAAAAAACTCCTTTTTTAGTTTTCCGCTACTTCTCTTTATTATATAGCTTTATAAGATTCGTTTTACTTTTTACTTATTTAAATAAAGTATTCTTTTATCCTAAACTAGCCTTAAGTATATAGCTAGCTTATTTACTAAGTATAGTTATACTATTAAAACGACTAAATAGATATTAAAAGACCTTTTTATATATAACTAGTATATAAGCTTTTTTCTTTTAGCGGTAACTTTAAACAGCTTAGTGCGTCTTTTATAAAGTTTTGCTAGTTTACTATCCGTAATATAATAACTATTACTAAGCTATAGCTAAACTTAATCGCTAGGCTTGAATTTTAATAGGCAGTATTTCTTATTATATCTATCTTTTAAAGCGGCCTAAGTATAAGTAATAGCTAACTTAGCTTCTTTTTATAAAACCTCTTAGTTTTATAAGTATAAGTAGTTATTAAGGATTTAAAGCCCGTTATTTATTCTTATACTTATAATAAGCTTCTTAAAAGTTATAGAAATTATTAAAAAGAAGGGATATTTAAAGCTAAACTAAAAAACTATTAGTATATTAGTTTAATATAAGTCTAGTAAATTAGCGGTAAAAAATTATAGCGCGATTTATAAAGTTTAGTTTTGCCTTTTTAATAAGCTATTAGTTAAAAAGTGCTAAGCGGTAAATATAAAAAGCTTTAATTTAAAAGCTTACTATAAAGTCCGTTAAAATACTAAAGAAAACTTTACGTCTTAGTTAAAGATTATCCCCTTTTAAATCCTTTACTTTCCGCGGAGTAGCTTAGTATATAATGCTTATACTTAGTCTTCCGCTATAAACTAATTATTACTTTAAGTAAAGAGATATATTTTTAAGAATTTATTAATTATAGTTAATAAGGTATTTAAGAAGTTCTTTATAAGATCTTTTTATAAGGATTATTAAGCTTAAACTACTAAAAGCTTTATAATAAAGTCTATTACTATTATATAGTATTAAACCGGCGGGCTTTAAATTAAAATAAACTACTTTAACGTCTTACTTTTATTAGTTTAATTATAGTAATAAGTATTATAGCTATCTAAGACTTTATTTATATCTTTACTAAGCTTTAAGATTAAGAAGTTCTTAAATAGATCTTACTATATATAGGTATAGTTAGTATAAAAAGATTTAGCGTACGCGTTTTTAATAATCTCCTTAGTATAAGTCTTAAAAACATATAGTTTTTAGCGTTTATTCTTTTTTTTAAAGTATAGTAACCTTTATAATTAAAAGAGTAAGAGTTTAAAGATACTATCTTTATTGCTAAGCTATATAATAATCTTTACTTACTATATATCCTTAATATATTTCTTAATTATTTTTAAGCGGAGCGGTAATTCGATTTATACTTTTACGTTAAAGAATACGCGGTCTATCGTCTTATCTTCTTAAATACGTTTTAATTCCCTTTTTTAGTTTAAGGATACTAGCTTATTATCTTAATATAGTAAACGTAAAAGAGCGTTTAGCATAACGTTTTTAACGCTTAGGATATAGTATACTTAAATTAAGAACTAGCTTAAGTATTAAGAGGTAAGAACTAGCTTATTATGAAATTTTATATTAATAAAAAATAAGGACTTTTAGTATACGATTCTATAAGTACTTATATAATTAATAAAGATAACTACTTATCGCGTTTTTATAGATAATATTATAATATATAGCTTATAGACCGCGTATATTAAACTAGCTACTTTACGTTTTATAAGCTAGGATTTAAGTTCTCCGCCTTTAAAGGCGCGGCTTAAGTAAACAATAATCTAAACCTTAGTTTAAGCTAGTAAAGGTTTTTTATTTTATTCTATGCCTTCTTTTAAGTAAAAGGCTATAGCTACTACTTTATATTTTTAAGATATATCGATTTACATAAATAGTTATTAAGCAAGGTCGAAGTAGTAACTTATTTAATGCTTAGTAAGATTTTTAGTTAGACCTATAAAGGCCTCTTCTTTTTTTAAAATAAGCTAAAAAGCGGCTTTGATAGTATATCGTGCCCGTTCTTAGCCTTTTAAGGAGACCCCTTTTTCTTATCTTACTTAAAGTAAGTTTATCCTTTATCTTTATTAAACGTTAACTTTTTTAGCGAAATATAAGACTATATAGTATAGCTATTTAGTAAAGCCAATCTACTTTTAAGCTATTAAAAGTTCTTTAAAAACGCGATTTCCCTTTAAGCTTATACGCGTTTATTTATATTTATTAAGCTAATAGCGTTTACCTTAAATCTAAGGGGTTATATAGATAAGTACGCTAAGAAGGACTTTAGTCCGGATAAGGTAATATTATAGTTATAAAAAGCGCGGAGTACTACTTTTAAGTATTAAAAGTATTTTTTAGCTATATAAAAGTTAATAATAATAATATTTATATAAGCCGCTGCGTATTTTTTATATTTATAAAGATATTATTAATAAACCTTTAAACTTATACTAAGAAGATCTTAAAACTTATAAGTATTATAAAGGATATTTTTAGCTTATTATAGCTTATAACTAAAAACCTTTTTTTATAGTTTTAATAGACTAAGAACTAATAAAAAAACTATTATATGTTTACTATATTAATAAACTTCTTTTTTAAAGGCGTTTAATTATATTGCTTAATAGCGGTATTAAGAAGGCGTTTTAAGTAGTTATAGCGTTAATCCCTTATAAGTTTATAACTACTTCTCCTTTTTCCTTTTTATTTACTATTTTTTATACTATAAATACTAGCTTTATAAATAAAGTCGGTTATTTAATTAGCTAGCTAAATATTATATTCACTACCTTCTTATTCTTATTACTTAATAGATATAATCTTAATACGACTTATTAGTATTACTATCCTTTTATTAAGAGAATATATATATATTTAAACTAATTTATATATACTACTACTTTATTTTTTTAAAGGCGGGTTAACGACAAAAGGATGTTTTCAACCTTTAATATATATTTTAAGTCCTTAGCGTAAATCTAAACGCCCTTATTAGTAGTAAGTTTAAGTAAGTCTTTAGTTTAGCTAATTTTAAGCTTATAGCTTATTATAAGATATTTTTATAAGAAGTCTTTAAGAAGGTTTATTTTATCCGGGTTTTTTATAAGGACTTCCGCTAAAAGAATAGTAATATTAACTTTTTTATATAGCTAAAACTACTTATTAATGTCCGTAATTATTCTTACCTTTTAGCTTTAGCGGAGTATTAATAGTTCTTTAAAGTAGTTTATTGCTATAAAGCTCTTATAATCCTATATTATCGTCTAAGTAAGCTTAAGGTCGTTTAAGAAGAATATTATATTATACCTTAATAGCGGCGCCTAGACTTATATAGGTAAGGTGTAGCTAAAACTAGCTAAAATCTTTATAGTAACTAAATAAATTACCCGTTTAAATATCGCTAGTCTTAGCTAAACTATCTTAACTTTAGCTTTAAACCTTTTATAAGCCTTTATTTATAAGACTAACGTAAAGTTAATAAGGTCTTTTTAATAAGGAACTAAAAAACCTTAGCTAAGTAATATATTAACCGCTAAGCGTTTTACTATCTAAGCGCCGATCCTTACCTTTATAACTATAAGGCTACCCTTTAGCCTTCTTAGTATATATATAGTAAATTCTACTTATTTAATAGTAGCCGTTTTTCTTACTCCTTAAATTAGAATTTATTAAAAGGAGTTTATAGTTATATCTTAAAAGGTCTTTACTAAGTTAGCTTAAATAAAGCTTTAGTTTACCTTAATATCTATATAAGCTTTAATACTTATCCTAAGCCCCTTTCTTTTATAGATTAGTTAGCGTATATAAGTAAATTATAATAGCTTATTAAAGCTTAATAGTTAGATATAAAAAAAAGCCTTAACTATTTCAACGCTTTATAGCTTCTAAATAATTATTTATTATATTAAGCTATATCTTTATATAGCAACGTCTTAGCTAATTTTCAAGGGGTACTTATCTTTAATATATTAATAAAGTTTATTCTTTAAGGGGAATACTTCGGCGTAAAATCTATATACTTTATTAGCCTCCTAAATAAAGTTTACTATAATATAGGTTATAGTTTCTTTTAAGCTTTTATCGGTATCCGTTTAAGCTCCTTTTATATTATACTCTTTATTACTTAAATAGTCGTTAATCTTTACTATAGTTCTTTCTTTAATTATAAGGTATACTTAGGTTAGCTTTAGCGTAAATAAGTATGTAGTCTTAAAAGTTCTTTTTCTCTTAAGCTAAAAGACCTTAACTTATATCTTTAGCTATTTTAATAGGTTTCTCCCTTAACTTAATAAACGCTATAAGGCTTATAGTATATCCGCTCTTATTAAACAGTTTAAAAATATAACTTATAGTCTTAGCGAGCTTTTAAGAAATATTTAAGGCGTCTTAAACTATTCTTTAAGTATATTTAAAGTACGGCTAGTTCGTCCTCCCTTTTTTATAAGTTAGACTTATTGTTTTCGCGCTAATAAATGCTTTTAAGATCCTTAAGTATATTTAACTTATAGCTAAAGAAGAATTTTCTTATATTTATTAATTAATTTATTAATATCCTCGTTTCTTTTAAAATAGTATAACAACTCTTATAAATAGATATTTAGCTTTTAGTAAATTATTATAGTTTAGTAGTTTAGCTAACAAATCGCGGCCTTAGCTTTATATTATAAGCGCGATACTTAAGACTTAAAGTTAGACCTTATTCCTATATTTTTAATAGTAAAGTGCTCTTTTTATAGTGCTTTTATTGCTATAATTAAGCGTATTTTAAACCGTTTTTATAAGGCAGATATCTATTAGCTTATTTTAACGCTAGGCTTGTTAAGTTTTTCTTATTATAATTCTAAGAGGCTTTTAGAATATTAGTCCGCCGCGCTTCCTTAAAGAAAGGAGGGTAATTAAATAGCTAATTCGTTTATATAAGCCTCGCTTTTATTAGTATTTTAGCGGATAAAGTTAATAAATTAGTTTACTCTTTAAAATATACTAGCCTTATTATCTTCTTAAACTTTATTAAAGAATGCTTTTAATAGTCTTAATAAGTTCAATCTACTTATATCTTTAGCTTATAATTAAGGGTTTTCTTAAGGCTTAATAAGCGCGTTTTTATAGGACTTAAAAAAGACTAAAGAATTATTTTTTTAATATTATTACTATTCTTAATAAAAGGCTTAAAGCTATAATTAGCTATAATATCTATATGCTAAGTATAAATAAGTTTAGCTTACTAAAAGTATTATTTATTATATTTTTATTACTTATTATTAAGGTCTTAATCTTAATACTCTCGCTAAGTGCTTAACCTTTTATTTTATACGAGTCTTAAAATCTAGTACACTATAAGGCCTTAAGCGTAAAAGGCTTGTTTATATTAATTAAAAGTCTTAAAAACGCTTTAATTAGCGCGTTTATAGCGGATAAGGCTAAATAGCGATACTAAAGTAGGAAACTACTAAGTATCTTTAAAAGCGGATTTTTAATTTAGGCTTATAAACTAAACTTTATTAATAGTATAAAGCAAAAATATCCGCTAAGCTTATCGTCTTAAGAGAAAAGATTATAAGCTTAATTTAAAGGGTGTTTAGTAAGCGGGTAGTTAAAAGATTTTAAAGTCGGCTTATTCTTACTTTTTTTTATTTAAAGAATAATTAATCTGTTTAAGTAGTACTAAATTAAGTTTACTTAATTATATAAGCTTTATTATTTTATAGTCTATTCTTTATTAGTATTTTAAAAGCGGATTGCTTTTTAAAAAGTAATAGTCTTAACTTAGCTAAGCGGTACTTATTTTAAGTCTTATTTAGCTTTATAAGCTATCGCAGTATAATACTTTAAAAAAGAGTAAAGGAGATTATAAAACCGGTATACTTAATAAGCCGCGGCCTTTTCTACTTTTAGAACTTACCTATCTTTAAGCTTTATTATAAACGCGTTAAAAAAGATATACTTATTATTAAGGTTAGACTTAAAGGCTAATAAGAGCTTTTTATTAAAGAAAATATCGTTTAGTATTTAACTTCTTATAAGATAAGTGCTTAATCGTGTAATATGTTCGCTTTTAGCTTAGCGGATATTTAAAGGACTTTTATTTAAATAATTCAGAATTACTACTATTCACTACGCCTAATAGTATAAAGATAAGGGGATAAAAGGCGGACTAATTACTACTAGTAAGGGCTAGTATTAAAAACTAATTACTACGTATTTAAGCTAGTATTATAAACTAATTACCGCTAGTTAAGCTAATATATTAGACTAATTACTATATATAAACGTATAGAAGGGTTTAAAAATAGTAAAAACCTTATAGGTTCTTTAACGTATAGCTAGCTACTTTATACTTAGTTCTTTAAGCTAATTTTAAGGATTTTAACTATATTATCCTACTATTTATTATTAGTATATAAGGAAACCTTAAATATCGTTAAAAAGTTACTTAATAAACTCAATATAAGCCCGGTTAAAAATACTATAAACTATAATTTAAGAAATCCATTAAATATCCTAAAATATCTCTTAAAGATCGCGGTAAAGTCTCTCTTATATTTTTTAAGCTGCTTTTATAATTAAAAACAGGCTAAACTATTATTAAAATATCCCGCGGAAATCCTTAAATATCTCTTAAAAATGCTAGCAGAATCTGTTTAATAGTTTTTATAGTATCCTTTTTAGTTATAAATATTAAAAACTATAGTTAGATTAGCTCTTAAGTATTCGTAGTTATATTTTAACAACCTTAGTAGGGTTTTATTAGTAATATTTATTATATCTCCTTAAGCAAGCTTTTATAGCGCGTGCTTTAAACATTCTGCCGCGGGGTTTTATAAGGCTCCTTAAAAGTAAAGTAAGGAGTCTAAGCATAGCTATTTAAATTACGTAATATTAAGCGCTTACTTATATTTTTTATATTAAAAGTATTAAGGCTTGTTTAAAAGCGGGCTAAAAAAGAAATTATAAAATAGCTAATCTTAGTTATAGGAGATATTAAACGATAAAAAGACTTAAAATAAAAGTATAAAGATTATAAACTTAAGGTAAAAAAGGCTATATATATAAAGTTAAGTAAGGTATAGTAAGCTAAGGCTAGTAGCTAAAAGAAATATAGTTATAAAAAGAATAAAGAAAAGAAGAGGTTAAGCAGTAAAGAGAATTTAAATAAGTAAATTATAAGGCTAAAAAGGCCTTATTACTTAAAGTAAATAGTAGCGTATTATTATTAAAATAACTAATTACATTAAGTATAGTAAGTTATAGTTTCTTATAACTTATAATAGCTTTTAAGTCTTATACTTAAGCTTAACTGCTTTATTATCTTAGCTAAAGAGTTTTATATTAAGTTATAAAAGCCGCTTATTATACTTTTATTAAAACTACTTAAGTAGCTAACTTCTTTTACTACGCCTTACGGCATAAGAATAGGGGGATAGGGCGCGAACTAATTACCGCTAGTTAAGGCCGGTACTACGGACTAATTACCGCCGGTCGGGCCGGTACTACAAACTAATTACCGCTAGTCGGGCCGGTATAACGGACTAATTACCGCACGTAAACGTATATAGGGGTTTAGAAATAGTAAAAAGCTTATCTATTTTTAAAAGCATAGCTAGCTACTTTATACTTAGTTCTTTAAGCTAATTTTAAGGATCTTTAACTATACTATTTATAGTACGTAGATAAACTATAAATATCCTCGTAAAATCGCTTAATAAACTAAGTATAAGCCCGGTTAAAAAAACTATAAACTATAGTTAGGGAAATCCCTTAAATATTCTTAAATATCCCTTAAAAATCGCGGTAAGGTTTATTACTACGCCCTATAGCGTAAGGATAGGGGGATAGGGCGCGGACTAATTACCGCCGGTTAGGGCCGGTACTACGGACTAATTACCGCTAGTTAGGGCCGGTACTACGGACTAATTACCGCCGGTCGGGCTAGTACTACGGACTAATTACCGCTAGTTAGGCCGGTATAACGGACTAATTACTGCACGTAATTATATATAAAGGGTTTAGAAATAATAAAAAGCTTATTTATTTCTTAAAGGCATAGCTAGCTACTTTATACTTAGTTCTTTAAGCTAATTTTAAGGATCTTTAACTATACTATCTATAGTACGTAGAGTAAACCGTAAATATCCTTATAAAATCGCCTAATAAACTAAGTATAAGCCCGGTTAAAAACACTATAGACTATAGTCGGGGAAATCCCTTAAATATCCTTAGATATCCCTTAAAAATCGCGGTAAGGTTTATCTTATATCTTCTAAGGTGCTTTTATAGTTAGAAATAGGTTGAATTATAGTTAGGATATCCCGCGGAAATCCTTAAAAATCCCTTAAAGATACTAGCGGAATCCGCTTAATAGTTTTTACGGTATCTCTTATAGTTAGATATATCGTAAACTATAGTTAAGTAGGCTCCTAACTATCTATAGTTATATCCTAAAAACCTTAGCGGGGTCCGACCGGTAATATTTATCGTATCTCCTTAAGCGAGCCTTCGTAGTGCGTGCTTTAGGCGTTCTTATCGCGGGGTTCCGTAGGGCTTCTTTAAGAGTAAAGTAAGGAGTCCGGGCATAGCTATCTAGATTCCGTAATAACTCCCTTAAGTAAGAAAGAAAAGCCGATATCCTTATTAGTTTAAAGTAAGGATAAAGTAAAGAGGGTGCTAGGTAATAGCTTCGTAGTAGCGATTTTTACGCTATATTAGTAGTGCGCCGTCTTTATCCTTTTAATAGTTTTATTAGCTTATCCGGCCGATAATAGCTAAGTAGCTTAGGATAGTTAGTAAGCGGCTTTATCGTAAATCCTTACCTCGTATTTAGTTATACGGCTTTATCCTTATTAAGGTAATTAGCGCGTTTAGCTAGAACTTATAGTAACGTTTTTCTAACTCTCTTTTAAGGCGTGTGTTCGGGCCCTTACTAAGTAGTAAGGAGTCTCCGCGCCGGGGCATACTTAAGTTCCCCGGCGGGATATATTATAAGAGACTAGCTTTATTTAGGCCTTATTTTATATTATTATCTTACTTACTTTTCTTATGCCGTTTTTTAATCCTCCGCTAAGTCTCCTGTTTTACGTACTAGCTTTATAGGCCGCTTATAGGCGAGATATTATATCCTACTTACTACCGCTATCGTAGTTATCCCCCGCTCTTTATCGCTAGGCTTTCCGACTTATTATCCTTTTTACGCGGCGCTACTACCTACGCCTTTCCGCTAACTAATACGCGTCTAGCTACTAAGAAGGTATCGAGGTAAAGGTACGCCGTCCCGCTAATATTAATAAGTATAGTAAGCACCGGGGTATTAAATATTTATATTCCCGCCTAAAAGCGGGTAACGAGGTCCTTAATAGCTTTAGTGCTTAACTCCTTACTCTTAAGGTTTTAAACGTGCTTAATAGTCTTAAAGAACCTTATACGGAGGGGGCCTTAAGGGCGAGAATATAAAGCGCGTAGTCGGTACGGCTAATAAGGTAGATATTAAAGCCTAAGAACTTTATTGCTTAAGTTAAAGTTAGGTTACGTTTAAACTCTTCGCGGGCCTATAAGTAGAACTTAGCGTAGTTTATAGCTAAGCGGAAACTCCCGATTATTATAATCTCGTCGCCGGAGTTTAGGCCTACGAAGCCGGGTCCGTTAAGGATCGTATTAATTACTACTAGCGGCTCTTATAAGATCGGGCGGCGGAATATATCGCGAGGCTAGTTATCGCTATCTCCTTTAGTTAAGGAGGGACGGCGGATAGACTATAGTAAGGCGCTTATACGCCTTTATATAGCTAGGCTAAGCGTAGCGGTAGGCGGGAAGAGCGTTTACTAAGAGGGACCGAATAGGTCCTTAAAGCTTATTATAGCTATAGGCTAGGAAAGGGATTTTATAGCATAGGCTAGACCGCGTGCGAAGTAAGATAAGGTTTTAGCCGTAGTCGCTTAAAACGCCGTTATAAACCCGGCTATAAACTAGTTAAGCTAGGCCTTAGATACGTAGTTAAGGACGGCGCGGACGTCGTTTTAATCGTTTAGCTAAAGCGGGTTTCCGCTAGCTATAGCGGCTATTATAAATCTTAGGACTATAGCGAGGTTAGCTAACCTTAAGGCGTTAAGTATTAGCTAATTATTCCGCTAATAAAGATTTCCGGCTACGCCTTAAAAAATATATAGGTAGTAAGGGCTTTTAGATAGTAAGAGCTAAGTAGGAGGTATAGCTAAGTTGCCGCGAAACCGGCCGTTTAGACCTCGCTATAATATAAGGCCGGGAGGTAAGTTATCTAAGTCGAGTGTTTAGAGAGGGTAGTATAAGCCGTCCTTTATAGTACCGTAGTCTAGGTTAAATCCGTCGGCTTAGGCGCGGCTACGGAAGGCGGCGTGGGTTTATACGGAAGCTTAAACCTAGAGGTTCTAACTCTTACCGAGGGACTTAAGGCTATAAAGGATAGCCGCCTTATTTCTATAGAGCTTAAAGGCTCGCTTATATCCTTCGTATTAAAAGCGTAGGGGCTTACGGGAGAGCGGGCTAAAAAAGTAATTACGGAATAGCTAGTCTTAGCTATAAGAAATATTAAACGATAAAGGGACTTAGAACGGGAGTATAAGGATTATAGGCTTAAGGTAAAGAAGGTTATGCGTATAGGAGTAAGCAAGGTGCGGCGGGCTATAGCCGGCGGTAGAGGGAAATATAGTTATAGAAGGAAGAAAGGAAGGGAGAGAGGGCAAGCGGCGGAGAGAATTTAAATAGGTATACTATAAGGCTAAAAGGGCCTTATTGCTTAAGGTAAACGGTGGTATATTATTATTAAAATAACTAATTACCTTAAGCATAGTAAGTTACGGTTTCTCGTAACTTATAGTAGCTTTTAAGTCTTATGCTTAAGCCTAACCGCTTAATTCTCTTAATCGGAGAGTTTTATATTAAGTTATAAGGGCCGCGCGTTATGCTCTTATCCGAACTACTTAGGTAGCTAACTCCTTTTATGCTTTTTCGAAGGTTTTTACGATCTTTAGCGAGAAGACCGCTTTTTCGTTTACTTATAAGTTATAGCTACTTAGCTAGCCTTTTTAAGCTACGAAGAACTCCTTCTTTAGCTTTCCGCCGCCTTTCTTTATTATACGGCTTTATAGGATTCGTTTTACTTCTTACTCGTCTAAGTAAGGTATCCCTTCGTCTTAAACTAGTCTTAAGCGTATAGCTAGCTCGTCCGCTAAGCGTAGTTATGCTACTAAAACGACCGGATAAATATTAAGGGACCCTTTTATATTTAACTAGTATATAAGCTATCTTACTTTAGCGGTAACCTTAAACAGCTTAGTGCGTTTTTCTTAGAGCTTCGCTAGTTTGCCGTTTAGGATATAGTAGCCTTTACTAAGCTATAGCTAGACTTAATCGCTAGGCTTAAATTCTAGCGGGCGGTATTTCTTATCGTATTTATCCTTTATAGCGGCCTAAGTATAAGCGATAGCTAACCTAGCTTCTTCTTATAAGACTTCTCGGTTTCGTAAGTATAAGTAGTTACTAAGGAACCGAAGGCCGTTGTTTATTCTTATCCTTATAATAAGCTTATTAAAGGCCGCGTAAATTATTAAGGAGAAGGAATTATTAAGGCTAAACTAAAAGGCGACTAGCGTATCGGTTTAGCGTAAGTCTAGGAAATTAGTAGTAAAGAATCGTAGCGCGAATTTTACGGTTTAGTTTCGCCTTTCCGATAAGCTATCGGTTTAAGGGTACTAAGCAGTAAATATAAGAAGCTTCGATTTAAAGGCTTGCTATAAAGTCCGCTAAAAAGCTAAGGTAAACTTTATATCCTAGTCGGAGATTATCCCCTTCGGAATCCCTTAGTTAGCATAAAGTAGTTCGGTATATAACGCTCGTACTTAGTCTTCCGCTATAAACTAGTCGTTGCTTAAGATAAGGAGATATATTTTTAAGAATTTATCGGTTATAGTTAGTAAAGTATTAAAGAAGTTCTTTATAAGATCTTTCTATAGGGATTATTCGGCTTAGACTATTAAGAGCTTAGTAATAAAGTCTATCGCTATTATATAGTATAAAACCGGCGGGCTTTAAATCGGGATAAGCTACCTTAGCGTCTTACCTTAGTCGGTTTAGTTGCGGTAATAGGTATTATAGCTATCTACGACCTCGTTTACGTATTTACTAAGCTATAAAATTAAGAAGCTTTCGGATAAGTCTTACTATATATAGGTGCGGCTAGTATAAAAGTATTTAGCGTAAGCGTTTTCGACGATCTCCTTAGCGTAGGTCTTAAGGATATATAGTCTCTTACGTCCGTCGTTCTTTATAAAGTATAGCAACTCTTACGACCGGAGGAATAAGAGTCCGGGGACCCCGTCCTTATCGCCGAGCTACGCTATAATTTTTGCTTACTATATATCTTCCGTATATCTATTGATTATTTTTTAGCGGAGCGGTAATTCGATTAATACTTTCGTATAAAGGAATATACGGTCCGTTATCTTATCTTCCTAAATATATTTTAATTCCCCTTTTTAGTTTAAGGATACCGGCTTATCGTCTTAGTGCGGTAAACGTAAGAGCGCGTTTAGTACGACGTTTTTAACGCTTAGGATATAGCATACCTTAAGCGGGAATTAGCTTAAGTATTAAGACGCGAGGACTAGCTTATTATTAGATTTTATAGTAGTAAAGAATAGGGATTTTTAGTATACGATTTTATAAGTGCTTATATAGTTAGTAAAGATAACTACTTATAATGTTCTTACGGATAGTACTATAGTGCGTAGCTTATATACTGCTTATACTAGACCGGCTACTTTAAGTTCCGTAGGCTAGTATTAAGGTTCTCCGCCTTAAAAAGCGCGGCTTAAGTAAATAATAAGCTAAACCTTAGTCCGGGCTAGTAGCGTCTTTTTATCCTATTCCGTGCTTTCTTTTAAGTAAAAGGCTATAGCCGCTACTCCGTATTCTTAGGATATATCGATTTAGATAAATAGTTATTAAGCGGGGTCGAAGTAGTAAATTATTTAGGGCTTAGTAAGTTTCTTAGTTAGAATCGCGAAGGCCTTTTCCTTTTCCGGAGTAGGCTAAAAAGCGGCTTTCGCGGCGTATCGAGCCTATCCTTAGCCCCTTAAAGGGACTCCGTCTTCCCGTCTTACCCGGAGCAGCTCCGTCTTTCGTTTTTATAGGACGTCGACTTCTTTAGCGAAATACGGGACCGTATAGCATCGCTACCCGGTAAGGCCAATCTATTTCTTAAGCTATTAAAGGTTCTTTAAGAACGCGATATCCCTTAAAGCTCGCACGCGTTTATCTATATTTATTAAGCCGATAGCGTCTACCTTAAATCTAAGGAGCTATATAAATAGGTACGCTAAGAAGGACTTTAGTCTAAATAAGGTAATATTATAGTCGTGGAAAGCGCGGAATATGGCTTTTAGATATTAAAGGTATTCTTCGGCTATATCGGAGTAGATAATAATATCGTCGATATAAGCCGCCGCGTATTCTTAGTATCTACGGAGGACGTTATCGATAAACCTTTAGATATATACCGGGGAGTTCTTAAAGCCTATAAGTATTATTAGTAATCTTTTTAGCCCGCGATAGCTTATAACTATAAACCTTTCTTAGTAGTCTTAGTAAACTAAGAACTAGTAAAAAAACAATTATGCGTTTACCGTATTAATAAACTTCTTTCCTTAAAGGCGTTTAATTATATCGCTTTAAAGGGGCATTAAGTAGGCGTTTAAAGTAATAATAGCGTTAATCCCCCGTAAGTCTACGACTACTTATCCCTTTTCCTTTCCGTTTACTATCTTTTATACTACGAATACCGGCGCCGCGAATAAGGTTAGCCCGTAGACTCGTTTTAATCGGCCTTATACGGTTAGCTAGCTAAATATCGTATTTACTACCTTCTTATCTTTATCGCTTAATAGGTATAATCTTAATACGACTTATTAGTATTGCTATCCTTTTACTAAAGGAATATATATATATTTAGATTCGTCTATATATACTACTCCTTTATCCTTTTAAAGGCGGGGAAACGATTAAAGGATATCTTAGACTTTTAATGCGTATTTTAAGTCTTCGGCGTAAATCCGGATGCCCTTATTAGTAGTAAGTTTAGGTAAGTCCTTAGTTCGGCCGAT
>JAPEBW010000944.1:0-34514 GCA_027405785.1 Ophiocordyceps robertsii
GAGGTATCGCTGGAGGTTTCTGCCCTCTTGACGCGCCTTGACCCATCTCTCGGGGTCGAATGTGTGCGGGTCGGGGAAGACGGATGCGTTTCGGTGAATCAGGTAGGTCGAGCTGCTCATCGTGGTCTTGGCAAGAAACATTAATACACCGGAAACCCGGACGCAGGGGGGGGGGGTGCCTCCGTCACCTACTCCGAGAGGAATGCTATACTGCTTGTACGTGAGCGTCTCTGTCGGCGCAACACGGGGCAGCCGCCGTATGGACACGTTTGACAGGCGCAGGGACTCGTTGACGACAGCAGTCTAGCGGGGGCCCAACCGTCAGCCCTGCGCTCGCTGCCACCTCACGGCCATGGGGGACAGGCGCACCAGATAGGGCAGTTTCCTGAGCTGTGACCAGGTTGCGGTGCTGATAGGGGCGGGCATGGCGAGCCTCAGTTCGTCCCGAAGCCTGTCTCGGATGGCCGTGTCGCGGGCAAGGTAGTAGGCCGCCATGGTGAGGACGTGGGAAGTCGTCTCGGTTGCGGCGACGAAGAGGACGTGGGCTTCATCTTGTAGCCGGTCGAGGCTTCGCTCTTCGGGCGGGATGCTGCAATGGGCCAGGGCCGTCATGACGTTGCCCTTTCCCGACGGCAGCTCATGCTCCTTTGCACAGTCCATCAACGTCTCCATCAGGGTCGACCCCGCGGGCACCAATAAGGAAGTGAAGCGCTCCGGGAGCACGCGCGGCACGAGGAGCAGCAAGGGAATGAGCCGGGTGATGTGGCCCCAGGCAACGACGGCATCGATGGACCGGCGGACGCGGGCGAGCAACTTGTCGTCGTCGAGGAAGCCCCAGTGTCTGCCGCACAACAAGGTGGTCACAACATCGGAGGCAAGGGCGTTAAAGACGTGGTCGAGGCACACGACGGTTCGCCGGGCACGGGCCTGGTCGAGACGCCGCATGAGCCTCTGAACGCGCTCGTCGACCGTGGCAGAGAAGCCGACGAGGGCACGCTTGGAGAGCAGGTCGCTCAAGATGCCGCGCCGATAACGATGGTGTTCGTGGCCGACGGTGGCCGCCGTGGACCCGGGAGAGGCAAGCGACGCAACGAAGCTGGGGTCCTTGTCACGCTTGCGGCCGCTCGATGCATAGATCTCGTCGTAGAATGCCGGGTCGCTGACGTGGACTTCTCCCGGGCTGATGCGGACAATTGGGCCTTGGGATTCATGAGTCAATGCTCTCTGGCGCCAAAGGAGATGGGTCGTATCGCCACGCACCGTACTGCTGGTGCATCTTTTCGATTTGGAAGAGAAGCCTGCCATGGCAAACAACGTCGTAGTAGAGATCGTACAGATGGGTTGCCGCCGCCAATCTGGGACCGGGAATGCCAGACAGGGGATGGAAATACAGGCGACGAATGATCCGGAGCAAGATGAAGACGGCTGCGCCGACGGCGATGAGCAAGAGGTGAGCCATGTCTGTGATTAATATGTGTGTGAGAGGGTGAGTGTGTGTGTGTGAGAGGGTGAGTGAGTGAGAGAGAGAGAGAGAGTGAGAGAGAGTGAGTGAGTAAGAGTGAGAGTGAGTGAGTGAGAGTGAGAGTTCACTACGTTTAGCCTGCAGTCTTGCCCTGCTCCAACGAGCCACGAGATGAGGAGCATCGGGCAGTCGCACAACGCCAGTCGGCGCAATGAAAAATGGCGCAGGTTCACGATGGCTCCAAGGTAGGGAATTGATAGGCATGCTGTCACCGGTCCAAGCCGTCTGCACGCTTGGCCATTCAATTGCACCGTATTGTAGCAATGTGATGCAGTGAGCCGTCTGGTATTCAGCGGCTTGCTGGGCTGTAGTAAGCTCTTTAGTAATACCGCCTTCTAATGGAATGTGGGAACACCATTCAACATGGCTTCCTGTGATACCATGTCTGCATTGACAAGAGGCAGCCGTCCGCGGCCACGTCATCCCAGAGGGCGCGCCCCTACCTTGCCTTGTCCATGGCGTGCTTCCGGGCGAGCGTCCACCTCCAGCCTCGAATGGCTGACGCCACCCGGACTGCCTTGTCCATGCCCTGTGTCTGAGCGACCAACTGGACCAGCCACTCTAGCCGCTCAGTCCGGCCTTTCTGGCCCCGGGAGAGATCGCGCGTCAAGAGATCTGTGAGGTGGGCCAGTGTCTGGTGCGTCACTTTCCCCGTCAAACCCCTCTGAATGTAAATGACCTTTTCCAGCTCTCGTAGCAGCTGACGGTCGTTCATGTGTGTAGCCTCCATGAACCATTGGCTCATCTGGTCCAGCAGTCGAACCTTGGCCTCGACCTCGCTGGCAGTCTCGTCTCGGTCCCGGTCTCTGCCGGAGCGACGCGTCAGACCAAGCACGTCCCAGATGCGCCAAGAGTCCATGGCCGGATCTTTGATGATTCTTTCGGCATATTTGGCCCACGTGGTCCAGCCCCATGCGGCCGCTATCTGCCCCGACCCTCCCTTGGAGACGAGAGCGTCGTAGAGTGCAATGGCCCGGTTGTGGTCATTGCAGGCCACCGCTATTGCCTGGACGGCGTCGACGCGGACAAGAGAGAGCGCCCGCTCCGTCAGGCTCCGGGCCATGGTCTCGAATTGTCCGAGACTGCTCAAAAAGGAGCACAGCTCGCACAAGCTCTCGTCTCTTTTCCGAGAGGCCATCAACGCAAGCACGAGAAACGTCCAGCGTTGGCCCAGCGATTCGTATTCCGCGTCCAGTAGCAGCTGCCCGTGCTCGCATTCGACGGCCCCAGTCGCCATAAAGCGGGCCACCGAGAGATGCCATAGATTAAGACAGCTCAATCGGCCATCTGGCGGGGCAAGCGCCATGTGAGTCTTGAGCAAGTCTGGCGTCGTCGCGTGAGCATCGTAAGCCTTGATGACGAGCCAGGAGAAGGACAATCTCTGCCTTTCTCTCGCAGCTCTATCCTGCCGCAACAAAAACCATCTCATGTCGTCGTCGAGGTTCGCCTGCTGCGTCGCAGTCAGTTGCTGCAAGGCACGGCTGAAGCTGTGTGCTTGGGTCGACCAGTGGTCAGCTAGGTCGTCGCGGCTCGCATGTTCCACCACGACTGTTCGGGCCATTTCGGCGATGTGATCAGGGGGGATCTGCGCCCGCAGCGAAGCTGGCATGATGCGCATCAGCTCGGCAAAGAGTAGGATATCATGCCGCATTCCCTTGGAGCTGCAAGCCTTGTGCGCCAAGCTCAGCCAGAGAGCCGGATTGTCCGACTTGTCGCCATCACTCTCGGCGGCCCCGAGGCCCGACAGAAGGTCGCTGCGAAACCTGGCGACAAGTTCGTCCGCCATACTTTCTGTCGGAATCCGTTTTCTCGTCGCCGGGTCAAGGGGCTCCAAGACGTCGGCACCCAGGCCGTCGATGAACAGCTCTCCACTCTGCAGTCTGTGCCGCAGCGAGCGGGCGCAAGATGCGAACAGTGATCGCAGGCTATTCTCCTCGACCGTTTCCAACGCGGATATGGCGTTTCGTAAGTTGACGAATTCGAGGTTGACTTGCAAAGAGCTAGAAGACGCCGAATCGGTTGCTTCCAGGGTTGTCTGGCGTTGAGCGGCGCTGTCCACGGCGTGAACATCCACAGCGTGAACATCCACAGCCGCGGGCGGCATGATGGGCCTATCTGCTTGGGAATGGTCGAGCCAGCTGAGAATGTGGCTGAGAAGGCCGGAGAAGCCCAGACGCTCGTGCTTTTGTCTTCGATACGACGGCGTGGTCGGGGGCTCCCACCGGAGCATGGTGGCCGCGGGAGGGGCGTCGAACTGCCAGATGGGAGGGTAGACGGAGGACGTGGGCATAAGCCCAGTCATATGCCGCTTCCCCATCCGACGACGGCCTTCGAGGGGGCCGGCATGCGAATTGAGACATCGGCGCGGCGGACAGGAAGGCGAGCGGCGGCTGCATGGTTCGACGGGGGGCCAGACGGGGCGGGCCTGGGAGGGGGCGGCGTGTCGGCAGACGGCATGTCGGCAGACGGCGCGCCGGCATTGAGCTGGAGCCGCCCGAACGGGCATTGGCGGAAGGGTGGCCGAGAGAGAGGTGCGGGCTATTGAAGCTTCATGCTCGTTGTCGAGCTCCTCTGCTCGCTGCGGGCGGCGCAATGCTGCGGCGGGATCGGTGAAACGTCAGCCCGACAGGGATTGGCGCTTCAACCTTGTTCAGTCATGTGCCTCGATAATCGCGATGGACACATTTCAATTGGTACCTCTATGTACATGTATACATAGAGTAAGGTACCTGCTGAGGCCTCAGGCTAGCATCCCTTCGTCAGCCGCACCCTCACACCTATTTAAGGTGTCACTAGTCGTAGGGATCTTCCCCTCCTACTATAGTAGGTAGTAAGAATCATCAGAGTGAGAGAGATTAATGCAATCCATCCTCTTAGACCTCTTTAGTAGATACCCAGGTACGAAAGGGGTAGGTACCTAGGCACTTGTGCGGAGTACCGAGCTCCGTGGCAAGATGGAACTCGGCGGCTTGTTGGAGGCCAATGGCGGACGTGCACGGTGTCGCCAGTCGTTTTATAATCCGTGATGCAGAAAGCCTCAGGCTCGCAAGCTGGACTCCTGTCTGTCGTGATTCATGCAGCGCATGATCTACCCCCTGGTTCGTCCATTCCCTAGGGTCGCATCCAAGGATGGGAGGTGCTTTTGGGGGTCTCCGGCAGCTGAAAGAGCCCCCCCGCGCCCCCCCCGCGCCCCCCCGTCACATCTCGCCGCCGTTCACTGTTGTACCTCCTGTGGGTGCAGGTCTCGAGTACATGCGCGGCCTCCCTGCTCAAGGTACCTTTACTGTTTCCACGAATGCGCGGGGCAGTACCGCTCGAGCCCAGTCTACTTGGCTCGGCAAACAATTAGGCGACAAAGCACATGCCTCAAGTCAATCAGAGCCACCAGGGTACATGCCCCGGCCCGCGTCTCGCCAGCCCCAAACACTCGCCGCAAACGGCCTGTCCGCGTACGGGGTACATGCCGCGACTTACATGCCGTCAGTCAACACCGCTTTTGTTTTCCCTGTCGACCTTCTGTCTCCCCCATCATGATCGCATCGCCGGTGCCATAACACGCAAGCAGAGCATACAAGTCTGCCTTCTAACCTTTAATTCTTACATCGCTCTCCCTTCTCCTTTGTCGCCCGTATCCCGATTGCCTGGCGCGCCGGCGCGCTTCATGGCGCTGCGGTCCCCTGTTGTCAGCTTGCCGCCGTCGTCGACTCGTCGCTAGATGGAGTCTGTTGTCTACAACGAGACGCCCCTGGCCGACTACCTCAGAGGTGAGCTCGCCTCTTACCTGGTCGCTCGTATCGCCGGTTCTGACAGAGCTTACGTGCAGACGGAGGAGACGAGTCGGACCCAGACTGGGCTCCCGTTGGGGGCTCACCGCTGTCCTCGCTGTCGCGCTCATCGTCGCCTCCCAGCCCTTCGCCCTTTGCGCCTACCGGCCGCCCACTGGTAAAGGCTCGCTTTCGTGCCAAAGCCCCCGCTGTGACGACACGCCCGGTTGAACCGCGGCCAACCTCGGCCTTGCGGGCCATCAGAAGAAACTGCTCGGTGCGACTCGCCGTCGCCCCTTTCCCTTGCCTTGTGTTTCCTCGAGAGTCGCTGACCACGCCCACAGGCCGCCCTCGCCGCGAGTATAGACCGCTCCGACAATGCCAAGTTCATCGAGCAGTTCCGCTACACCATCGTTGCGTCGCAGCTCCTGAGCGGCCAATCGATCCCAGGCCACCGCGCTGCGGCTCCGACTCTCGCCGGCGCCGCCGCTGGACACAAGCATCACTCGGCCCAGGGAATCCTTGTGCCGGTTCTCGGGGCTCTCGCTGTCGCAATATTCCTTCACTGGGTCCGCAGCAGTGGTGCGCTGTCGCATGTGACGCGGAAGCGCCTGCTCCTGCTCTTGGCAGTGCTCGCCGCCTCGTTGTTTCTGGGCCACATCTTGATACGACGACAATGGCTGCGCTACCAACGGGAGCAATGCCTGTCCGAGATGGCGGCCTTTGTGTCCAACTCTCACGACTTTGACAGCGCAACCGAGGCTACCTTGTCCTTGATCCAAGAGGTGGAGCTAGTCTCACGCGGATTTCGCATGTTTGTCTCTTCAGAAGGTGTCACTGATGGCTTTGCGAGGCTGACCTGTCACTAGCAGCGCACCTTTACCCCCCGTTAGCCGACTTGAAGACCGCAGCCAGAGCCGCAAGTGCGTGCGATTGCGCAAGACGATCAAGGCTTCCTTTGGCGACGTCTTGACAAGATACAACCAAGCGTCCAATGTTGTCAAGAGCTTCTCTGAGGTCACGGAGCTCGAAAAGTACTATGATATGTACGACATTAGTGATTTTGACGTCTCGGATGCCCTTCAAGGCTACAACGAGGCAGAGTTTGACGACCCCGAGTCACTGCGGACGCTCAAGGTTCTGGCCGCGCGCTTCCACACGGCGCGCAAAATGCTTCTCTGCGGCCTGCTGGCTCTCGACGCGACCGGAGAGGGCCCCGAGCTGCTCCGCTGGGGCACCGCGGTCGAGGCGCTGCGGGACTTGAATGCCTCGACGAGGACGTCGTACGACAGGGTGAGGGCAATTCTGGGCGAAGAAGAATGTAAGGTCCCCGGGTCTGGCAGCTTCGAGTCTGTGGTTGGAGTCGCGCTGACCTGGCCGTGTGCAGCATTCCCCGTGCCGCCGTCTCCCAAGGGACCCCTGACACCAGGCAGGGAGCGATGGCGATCCCAGCTGCGGAAACTCAACTCGCTGTCGACTGGGATCCGGGGGTTGCAGGCCAAGCTCCACCTGCTGAGAGAAGAGTCGGACCGGGCCTTGGACGACTCAAACGACATTTCGGAGGTGGGCCCGCACCTGATGTCCCAGTATGAGTCCATTGGGGTCGACCTCAAGGAGCTCATGACAGCATGGGAAGAGGGCAAGGCGGCGTTGGCCCTCGGCATCGACCGAAACGAGAAGAGGCTGTCGTCTGTAAGCCTGACGCTGTCGCCGACGAGCTCCCTCAGCGGGCTCACGACGGTGGACGAGGGAGGCGCGGCCGATGCGCTCAAGGCGCTGACAGGCGAGTCGTCGCCACGATCGGAGTCGTCGGAGCCGCAGACACCCGAGATCTTTGAGGCCGTGGCGCGTCCCGCCCGGCCGCGAAGCCTTCTCACGAGGAACGAGCGGCTTGTCAAGATGAGGGAGGAGCGAGAGCTAAAGGCACAGGCGCGACAGCACATGGACGCGACGCGAGGTATGCTGCGGGAGCTGGAGACGGTCATCAGCTTGCGGCCGAGCAACCGTGCCGGTGTGCCAACTCCTGGGCAGCGCATCGTCTCCCTGTAAGGACCGCCGACGGAGTTTTTCTGGTGTTTGTCTGCTTTTTTTCTTGGGTGTACAAACACTGGGCGTGACGATTTTTCTGGATATAGGTATGTGCGTGCCGCTCTCCGGGCCACATGTTCCCTTTTCCCTCTACTTGGATGGTCCGTGGACTTGGGTATTGGGCGGGACAGGCAGTCGATCTTTGGGGTGTTTTTTTCTTGGACTCTTTTTCTTTGTTATACCAGCGAACTGAGGTTACAGTCCCGCACTCTTTACACGGCACGGGCAGTTCGAGACTGCTGCAGCTTCCACGGCACCAAGACGAGACGGATATAGCCCCCGTCTTGAGGATATAGATGCAGCATAGGCATGCTCGAAAACATTGACGCATTGATGACTCGGCCTAGCTTTGTCCACGCCCCTGTGCCTTGTGTAAAGTGGCCTGGTGCACTTTGGCATGGTGTTTTGGTAGAATCCCCTATTCGATCCCGACCAGTCAAATTTCGCGAGTAGCAGATTAGTAGGTACTTGGTTGGGTCGGTGACGACTCGACTAGCGAACCCCCTGCTGCTGTATTTTTTTTTTTTTTTTTTTTGCTGGCCTTGTACGTACCTCCGGTTGCCCGCATTTTTTTGGGTCCATTTTGCTGGCGACTGAGGGCCCACTGACAGAGAGGGTCCAACCCCGCCACGCGACGCGTCCAGTAATCCAGAGCGCGTCGTGCGTGTAAAGTGCCCGCCCGCCTCGCTCTCGCTTTCTCCTCTCTTTTTTGGACTTCCCGCCATCCCCTCCAAAACCTCTGTCCATCTTGACCAATCCCCGCCACGACCGGCACGCCACAAGCTGCAGCTGTTCAACGCCAGGCCGTTCAAGAACCCTCTCTCCGAATCTTTGTTTTCCAGCCTCGAATCTTCGGCCAGACCCAATCTTCACACGCGAGCTGCTCGCTTCCCCCCTCCCTCAACCACCGTCAACCCTCACACAAACCGACGGTATGTCGTCGTCTTTCGACCTGAGATGTGGACTCTGACCGCGGAAAGCAGACATGTTGGAAGCACGGCTCGAGCAGGCTAATATCCTGAAAAAGGTAAACTCGGCCGCACTCTTTCGTGGTTACGCCCGGTACTGACGTGTCGCCGCAGGTGGTCGACGCCATCAAAGAGCTCGTCCAGGATTGCAATTTCGACTGCAATGACTCGGGCATCGCGCTGCAGGCCATGGACAACTCGCACGTCGCCCTCGTGTCCATGATGCTCAAGGCTGAGGGCTTCTCGCCCTACCGATGCGACCGCAACATTGCCCTCGGCGTCAACCTGACGTCTCTGACAAAGGTGCTCCGCGCCGCTCAGAACGAGGACATCCTGACCCTCAAGGCCGAGGACGCCCCCGACGTGCTCAACCTCGTCTTTGAAAGCAGCGAAAACGACCGCATCAGCGAGTACGACCTCAAGCTCATGGACATTGACCAGGAGCACCTGGGCATCCCGCAGACCGAGTACGCCTCAACCATTGCCATGCCCGCCGCCGAGTTTCGAAGAATCTGCACAGACTTGGCTGCCATGTCTGAATCAGGTAGGCGACCCCCCATCCCCCATCCCAAGACGCTGGCTGACGCGCCTCCAACTCGCAGTCAACATCGAGGCCTCCAAGGACGGCGTCAAGTTCTCGTGCAACGGCGACATTGGCAACGGGTCCGTGACGCTGCGGAGCCACACCAACGTCGAGAAGCCTGAGCTCAACGTCGACATTGAGCTGACGGAGCCCGTCTCTCTGACCTTTTCCCTCAAGTACCTCGTCAACTTTTGCAAGGCTGCCGCCCTCTCCTCCCAGGTCAAGATCTGCCTGTCCAGCGAGGTGCCCCTCTTGGTCGAGTACAACCTGTCTGGCAGCAGCTACCTGCGCTTCTACCTGGCGCCAAAGGTGCGTCGTGCCCCCTTGGGTGAAGCCCGTGCTTGGTCCTTGCCGCTGACGCGACCCAACAGATTGGCGACGACGAGTGAGAAGGGAGTAGCGCGTTGCGTGTGCAAGCCGAGTAGAGAGGGGCATTGATGAGGCGCAATCTCGGTGCTGCTTCCCGCGGCGGCTCTGGGGGATAGAAGGGCCGGGCGACGGATCATGGCGAGGCGAGGCGGACGAGGCGCTGTCGAGATGGTCTGTTGTAACTACATAGGGGGAGAGCAGTCTGTCTGGCGCATCGTTGACGATAATGACTTGGGCTTTCTATTTCACCTTGACTCTTCCTACCGCCTCCACGCTCTCTACCCTGACAGGCCTGGCCTCGAGCCCCAACGAGCACCGGCAATGCGTCTCGAAGCTGTCCGTGCTTTAGTTTGCACTGCACCGTCGAGGGCCGGCGGCGAAGAGGGGCAAATGGCGGGGCTCTCTCCCTCGGTCGCCACTACGAATACCGCTAGCAGCTTCTACCCTCTCTACCCGCATGTCCCTTGAGCTTGAACCTTTTGCCTCGGGGTGGCCAGAAACGGATTTCTCGTGCTCACTCGCACCACACTCGTAGCGCTTGTCGAAGCCCGTGTCGCATCGCATCCGGCGCCCCATTGCCTCGCGGCCGGCTGAGACCTTCCGAGGCGCGCCGCCCGAACCTCGCCCTCGCCCTCTCCCTCTCCCTCCCCCCATCGTCGACTGAGCGGCACCGACGCAATCGACAAAGTACCATCATGACGGCCGGACCCCCCGTGCTCGCCACGCGGGTCCTGGCCGTGGCCAGCCATGTGCGTTCCCTGTTTGCCCCAGAGTCGTGGCCCCCGTCACCGTGCCGGCTTGCTAACGCCATGCTCTCCAGGTCGTCTCGGGGTAAGGGCCCGTCGTGACGGGGCAAAGGGGGGCGGGAGGCGAGGGGCTCTGTTGTTGACGTCCGGGTCCATGCAGCTACGTCGGGAACAAGGTCGCCGTCTTCGTGCTCCAGTCGCTGGGCTGCGACGTGGCCGCCCTGAACACGGTGCACTTCAGTACGTGCCATTGTCGTCTTGCCGGCGCGACCGCTGACAAGATGACTCTCCCGCTCCAATTCAGGCAATCACACGGGCTACAGGCAGTGGACGGGCACAAAGGCCTCGGCCCAGGAGATTGCAGACATCTACAGGGGGCTGAGCCAGTCCTTCCTCGATGACTTTGACATGATGCTCTCGGGCTACGTCCCTGGCGCCGAGGCCGTCGTTGCCGTTGGCGACATTGGCAAGGAGCTCAAGGAAAAGGCGCGCGGTACGCCCGGCAGCTTCTTCTGGGTTCTGGACCCCGTCATGGGCGACAATGGCAAGCTCTACGTCGCCGAGGACGTCGTCCCCGCCTACAAGTCGCTCGTGCCGTACGCCGACTTGATCCTACCCAACCAGTTTGAGGCCGAGTGCGTATTGCTTCTTCTCGCGGCCTTTGTCTCCAACCGTCTTCGCCCTCAACTCTCAAAACTCGCCCCCCCCCCCTCCCCTATCGTTCTTGAGCTGACGCTTCCACCCACCCAGGCTCCTGTCCGGCGCCAGCATCGTCGATATGAAGAGCCTGACGGGCGCGATCCAGGCGTTGCACGACAAGTACCGCATCCCGCACGTTGTCATCACCTCGGTCCGCCTGCCGGCCGCGGACCAGCCGGCCGACCATCTCTCCGTCGTGGGCTCCAGCATGACGTCGGACGGCAGGGCGCGGCTGTTCAAGATTGTCTTTTCCTCCATCGACTGCTACTTTTGCGGCACGGGCGACATGTTCGGCGCCCTCATCACCACGCGCATGCGCGAGGCCGTCGAGGCGGTGCCCGGGCTGCGCGAGCGGGCGAGCTGGCTGAGCGACGATGCCACGCCGGCGCTGGAGCTGCCGCTGGCCAGGGCCACGGAAAGGGTCCTGGCCAGCATGCACGAGGTGCTCTCGCGCACCAGGGACGCCATGCCCGCCGTCGTCGAGCGCACCCGGGCGGCCATGGCCGAGGGCGAGCGGGCCGACGAGAAGATTGCGCACTACGTCAAGACAAAGGCCGCCGAGCTGCAGCTGGTGCAGAATCTGGACTGTCTTCGCACCCCGGCGACGGAGTTTCAGGCTAGAGCAATGTAGTTGGGGCTCAATGGTGGATGCAATGTAAGCTGCAAAACGTGTTGAAAGCTTGGACAGAGGCAATGCCCCCTTTTGACTCTTTTTGGTTCATCTTCCTCTAAGCCTTTTATCCGATGCACGTGCATGTTTCCGCAGGCTGTCGCTTGCTTCGTCTGTTCCCTCCAAGCCACGATACTCTACTATTTATTGTAATCTCCTCGAGCAAGTGTGCAGCCGAGCCGCCGACTTGATCAAGCATGGGAGCCCCGAGGGGAAAGGGAACCGCAAAAGGCTCCGCGGAGAGCTGCATCGGTGGCGGCTAGTCACGGCGAGATCCCCCCCCCCCCATGGCACGTCATTGCTTGCCGGTGCTCCCGAACCCCCCCGCGCCGCGCACGCTCTCCTCGAGCTCCTGGACCTCGACCACGTCTGGGGTGACGATGCGCTCGAGGACCACCTGGGCGACGCGGTCTCCTTCCTTGATGTCGAAGTCGGTGTCGGCGTGGTTGAAGAGCAGGACCTTGACCTGGCCGCGGTAGTCGGCGTCGATGACGCCGGCCCCCGTGTCGATGAAGTGCTTGGAGGCGAGGCCGGAGCGCGGGGCGATGCGGCCGTCTTTCAAGCCCCACGGCAAGTCAGTCAGCGAGCGCGTTCCCTGTCCTCGACCCTACACCCAACCCCCGTCTCGCCCCCCCTTGTGACTTACACGTGCCGGCAGGGACGGCGATGCTGATGTCGGTGTCGACGAGGACCTTGCCCCGCGCCGGCACCGTCGTTTCCCGCGCGGCGTACAGGTCATAGCCCGCTGCAAAGGCGCTGCCGCGAGTCGGCAGCCGGCCCTTGTCGGATAGCTTCTTGACCTGCAGGGCCGGGGCGGGCTCCATGGTGGAGGAGCCCTCGTCGGTCGTCTTGACGCGCTTGGACGGCGGCGAGGAGGTGGTGGCGGCGGCGGCGGCGGTGGACATGATGGGTTTCGGGGGGCCGCGCGGGACAAGTAGAGGCAAGGGGTGCGAGTTCGGTTGGGGATGTGGCGGCCGGTTTGGCGACGGGCGACGACAGGGCCAGAGGGGATGCTGATGGCGGTTTGCGGGTGAGCGAGCGCCCCCGGTCCAGACGGGGGACGCGACGCGACAGGCAAAGACGCGCTGGCCAAGGGCTCAGGTACGTACCTATCTAGACGCGGGCGGGGTACGCGGACAGGCACGTTCCTCGATAGCAAGTTCCTACAGTATGTGTGCGCCTTAGGTAATCGGCTCCCTGCTCCACAGCGCCCGTGGCTTCAAACAGCATCAGTCCGAGGTCCTGGGTGAGGTCACGGGCTGCATTAGCCGATCCTATATCGTATCCGTAACCGGTTCCTGGGCAATCGAGGTTGAAACGGCACTTTTGCCCGCGGCGAGAATCAAATTGCAAAGTTGCAGCAGAGAGGAGCAAGGGCGGGCGTGGTGCCACTGTGCGTGCGGCGCCTTATCCGGACGCAATTACATAATTACACGATTACCCATGTAATATTCCATTCCTACCCAGCAGGTCGCCAACTGTAAACCGACAAAATTGGGGTTCCGGCTCTCGTTTCTTTTGGCAGAACCAGAGACTCCAACCAAGGCTGGTGTGCCGACTTTTTCCTCGCCGCCGCCGCCTGTCCAAACTAACCCCTTCTCCCACTAGTTTCTTCTTCTCCGCAAGGCTTCGTCCAGGCCTCAGCCCGAGCCTGCTCTTTTTTCTTTCCCCCTCTTGCCCCCCAAGCATCCTCGCCTTCGAGGTAATCCGCCCGCCTTGGGGACCCGGCACCATGCCCGCGCGAATGGGGAGCTCGCGCTCCGCGCCCTTCATCCCCAATCTGCTCGAGGACCTGAGCATAGACGCCGACGTCCGGACTGAAGATGTCATGCGTGACGTCCCCACCCTCTCCGCCCGCTCGGATTGGGACCTGTGGCTGCAGCGTGTCGAAGGCGTTGCGAGGCTCGGCGGCATCTGGGACTACGTCGACCCCAAGGGCGTCGCGCAGCTCCGGCCCCCCGTCCGGCCCGAGCCCCCAGTCTCCCCCTCCTTTGAAACATTCGCAAGACGGCGGAGAAGCGAGCCAGACCAAGACTTCCAGGCTCGCTTCCTCGAGCACAAGCTCACGCTCGACCTTGCCGGCCGGTCCTTTGCCATTAGCCAGGATCGCTTCCGCGTCGACTGTCTCGAGTACTCAATCAAGCTGGGAGAGTACGCCACGGCAAAGGAGGAGCTGAACCAGTTGAACGTGACAATCTATTCGAGCGTGAGCGACGAATGGAGGTCTCACCTCGCCGGCGACAAGGCCACGACGCCACGCCTCAAGCTCATCACCCTCGAGTCCTTGATGACGGACGTCAGACCTGGCAACAATCAACTAGTGCTGCAAAATCATCAACGACCACAACAGCAGCAGCAACAGCAGCAGCAACAGCAGCAGCAACAGCAGCAGCAACAGCAGCAGCAGCAGCAACAATACCACCAACAACAACGACAACCATCGCCTCACTCGTCCCACTCGCCTCACTCGCAGTTTGAGAGATTGATGGACAAGTTAAAGTGCGAAGGGCCCCGGGACTGGCTCGCCTGGGCATCCGACATCATCGACTTGAGCGACGGGTGCGACGACCTCGGAGACTCCACCATGTGTGACCAATTGGCCAAGGATTCGCTCCTTGAAGGCGTCGAGCCCTATTATGCAGACTTTCATGAGCGCTGGTCCAAAAAGGTCAATGATGCCATTTGCTATGGCGGGGCCCCGGTGACCTTCCACGAGCTCATCGACGACTTCATCTCGGGCAAGCTCCTACCGGTTGTCAAGACGGAAACTGCGCTGGTACGCACGAGGAACAAGCCGGCCGACTCACCCTCTCCGTCGTCTCGGTCCACAGACACTGCAAAACTCACATCCAAGTGGTGTCCGGGCTGTCAAGGCGTCCACCGCATCAAGGGGAGCGTTTGGTGGGAGACTTGTTGGGTCTACCATGAATACATGGGGGGCAAGACGGCGCCAAGGTGGTTCAAGACCAGGACAGACAAGCTGGAGGCTGTGAGAGACAGGATGTTGGCGCATCCCGAGGAGGAAGACCTGGCCATGGAGTGGTATCTGAGCCAGTCTAGCTAGGTAGGCGCGCCAATTGCATCGAGTCTGCGCACAATCTCGGGCCGTCAGCTGCGGCCAGATGCATCTGAGGTGGACCCTGTTCCGGACTTTGTAGAGGCCATGCGTGGCCTGCTTGCTCTTGAGGCTGTGTTCCGTCCGTCTGTCATTGATGCGAGCCCCTGGGCCACCGCACGAGCCGACCTTTTGGCGGCGGGTAGCGAGCCTCAGACCATAAGAACCTCGACAAGCCACGCAGGGCTTCCCCCTAAGCACTTTCCGCGCGTAAGAAAGTCGACCTGTGTCGAGAGGCCATTACACTTTGCAGTGTTGACGCCCATTTTCCAAGGAGAAGGTGATTTTTGCAGCGGTAACCCAGGGGTCGACGCGTCAGAGCTGTCCGACGTCATGTCCATACCCCTTCTCAGCTCTCAAGCTCGCGGCCAAAGTCGACGAGCCTTAGCCTGCTTGCATCCTTGGGGTGAAACTGGGCCACCTTTGACCTGACGAGAAACCTCGCTGCAGCCGATTCCCGGGTCAGCCTCACGTACGACGCCGAGTTGTCTCCTTTGGCCTCGACGAGCGCGTTAAGGAGCTCCTCCGTCAGCCGCTGCATCTCCCGCCCTGCCGCCGTGACCTCGTTGTCGTCGGTGGCCTCGGCCTGCTCGTTGGCCGTGCCCCAGAGTTCATCAATGCGACGCTGGCGCTTCTCCCGGCTGTCGGCGCCGCTCTTGACCTTGCTGGGCTTTCCCTGTGCGTTGAAGCCGGTGATGAGGTCTTGGGGATCAATGTCCATGGCGCTGCCAACAATGGGCCCTCCAAGCTCCTCGGCCGCGAGCATGGTGGCCAAGTGATTTTGGATAAAGGTGAGCAGCGACTTCATCAGCCTCGCCGTCTGGGCATCGTAACCGCTCACTTTGGCCTCGAGCTCTCCGATCCGGTTCCTGGCGCCGTCCTCTGGCGAGACGTCGGATTGGGCCTCGAGCTGATGCCGCAAAGACTGTAGTCTGGCGTTGAGGGCATCGGCTAGGAGTTGCTGGTCCTTGAGGGTGGCGCGGTCGGATTCGAGCTGCCTCTGGGCTCGCTCCTTATCGGGGCTATGCGAGGTGAGGTGAACAATTGATTCCACAGTCGTCTGGTGAGTCCTACGCAATGCCACGAGGGCGGGAAGAACGGAGCCGGGAGAAGGCAAGAAGGGCTCCGAGTTTGTCATTTCCTCCAGGGCCGCCTTGATGACGGCCGCCTGTGACTCGGGGGTAAGGAATGTCTCCTCATCGGTGCCAGCACGTATCTATGCAGTATCTCCAGTCAGTCACGGCAATGGACCGGTCAGGATCGTTTTGGGGCTCACCCGTTGGAGCTCGGCCTGGTGCTCATCGATCTTTCGTTGAAGCTCTTTGAGCGTGTAGTCGAGACTGGCGGCATATACGTCTGCCTCGGAGACGCGCGGATTTGCGTCCATGACGTTTGCCAAGGTAAGAGACTTGGGAGAGGCTCGGGAGAGGCTGGGGAGAGGTATTTACGGGCGAGCTGCGCGAGGCCGTGCCTTTTGTGGACGAGTCATGAGCGTGAGGTGAGGTAGGTACCTAGTAAAGGCGGGCTCAGCCAACAGCTGATGGAGCAGCAGCTTGCATGCAAGGCTGAGGCGGATTTCTACTGCCAGGCTCTCTTCACAGCACGGCTAATCGGCGGCCATCTGCCTGTAAACTAAGCCAGGAGCGTCTCGAGGAAGCCTGTAATTACAGTGGGGTGTCCATTTAGCACTCAGGAATGTTCCCTGATACGTATCTTGCGTGCACACACGGTGCCACCTTATTCTCCACGGCTTTTCAATTGAGCTCCAGGTTGAGCAGCTGAGAGAGTAATGGACGCTATCCATTGGGCCATTGAATGTCGCTGGCTGCTGCTATTGTACATGCGTGCATTCAGTGCCCACGCCCCTGCACAGTGCATATCGGTTCCCCGGGGACCTGCACAGGGCACAGCAGTTGCCGGTTTTGTCGTGCCAGCTGGCGAGAGCACGTGACGTGGCTGCACAGTGAACATTCACAGACCTCATGCAGGCCTCTTAATTTCCCGCCATCTCCACCTCTCGCCTTCGAACCTTCAACAGGCCTCGCCCACTGCTCTCTCTTGCAAAGACTGCCGCGACACGCGCCTCAGACCAACAGCATCGTCGCCGTCCTACTCTAACCTCCTTTCACCGCCGGCAACAGGGCACCCCCTTCTTGTTGCGTTCGTTTTTGGCCCTTTCTCGGCCCCTTCCAGCTTCCAGGCCGTGCCCTTTTCGCTCGCACGTTGGTTTCGCGCACTGTCGCCGCGTCTCTTCATCGGCGGCCCACTTGGTCCTAGGAACCAAGGCTCTCTGTGCACAAAAAGAAACCAAAATCATCAGCCTCGCCCGCCGCCAGCTGCAGAGTTGCAAGCTTTTGCCTCTTTGTCACCCGCGACGAGCGCCGTTGGCCGCACCCTGGAGCGCGGCTCACCGGAAAACAGAACAAGCCAAGGTTTGCTTCGAGCTGGCGTCTGATCCTCCTCCTTCCTGTTGCTTACCTCTTCACCTTCTATTCGCCCAAGATCTCAAGCCCCAGTCACGACTGCTTCACGTCCTCTCCACTACCAACTCCGCAGCCTCCATTCTCGCACATACCTCAAGTCTCCATCGCGACTTGGTTCTCCCAAGGAAAGCTCCGGCACTTCGACGCCACGTCTACAGATCAAGTGCTGCAGCGTCTGAGCGGGAAAAAAGCAGCAGTTGCCATTCTCTCCCACCGCAACCCGTCTACCACCATTGACAAGCACTACCTTGACCTGAGTCTCCGCGACGCCAGTCAAGCCACTTCACGAGTTTGCAGGAAGGCTCCGTTCGAGCAATCTCGTCACTACACCAGCCCGTTTTCTTTCGAAAACCCCCTAGGTGTACATAAGACGAGAATAGAAGACTTCTTTTACCACCGCCACGTTCAGCCAGCCGTCAACCTGCCACACGGCCCGTGACAACCAACACACAACCTCGAGAGACTACGACAACGAGACAAGATAGCGAATACCCACGTCAACCAAAATGTCTGCTTCGCCGCCGCAGCCCACTCAGTCGGCGAAACGCCCTCTGGAGGAGGCGTCGTCGCCCTCGCGCGCCACCGATCAGCCTGATGCCAAGCGCCCTGCCCTCGACAAGGTCTCCAAGAATGACGACGAGGCCGAGGCCGTCGAGACCGCCATTGATGTTCCCGCGCAGAACAGCAGCGACTCAAATGGTGCTCAGTCGGACCAGTCCGGCACCGGTGCTCCCGCTGCCGCCGCAGCTGCCACCGTCGCAACGCCTTCGGTGGCCATCGGCTCCGAGGCAGGTGCCAGCTCTGCCGCAACCAACGACGAGACTGCCTGGATCCATATCCGCGCCGTTATTTCCAGCCCCGAGGCCGCCACCATCATTGGCAAGGGTGGCGAGAATGTTTCCAACATCCGAAAGATGTCGGGTGCCAAGTGCACCGTGAGCGACTACCAGAAGGGAGCCGTCGAGCGCATCCTGACTGTGAGCGGGATTGTTGATGCTGTTGCCAAGGTATGCCCGAGCGCGAGCCTTTTTTATTTCTTCTGTGATATTCCTACTAACTGAAACACAGGCTTTTGGCCTCATCATTCGAACTCTCAACAATGAGCCGCTCAATGAAAAATCCACCACGGCCTCCAAGACGTATCCCCTTCGCCTTCTCATCCCTCACATCCTCATTGGTTCCATCATTGGCAAGGGTGGTGCCCGGATCAAGGAGATTCAGGACGCGTCGGGTGCTCGACTCAACGCCTCAGACTCGTGCCTTCCCATGTCGAGTGAGCGTTCTCTTGTCGTCATGGGGGTTGCGGACGCTGTCCACATCGCAACTTATTATGTCGGTAGCACTCTGCTCGAGCAGCTCAACGAGCGGTTCGGTGGCCCCGCCGCCTCCGCCTATGCGACTCGCAGTGGTGCCCCTGCTGGATCGATTCCCGGCGGCATGCAGGTTGTCCCGTACTCCCCTCAGCCGGCGGGCGGCCATTTTGGTCGCCCCGAGAACTACGGCCGTCACCAGGATCGACGTGCTCCCCATCACATGCCGGCCGCTCCCTACGCGCAGCAGTATCCGCACGGGGCTGCGCAGCCAAACCCGGCCATGCCGATTCACTACGGTGCCCAGACGGCGGCCTACGGTGCTGGCCCTCATGCCCAGCCGCACATGGCCCATCACAGTGGCCCCCAGCCGCATGGAGGCCCTCAAGGCCAGCCGATGCACGCTGGTATGCCCGGCGGTCCCATTACTCAGCAGATCTACATCCCCAACGACATGGTCGGGGCCATCATTGGCAAGGGCGGCCAGAAAATCAACGAGATCCGACAGCTGAGCGGCAGTGTGATTAAGATCAACGAGCCACAAGACAGCAGCAACGAACGCCTCGTCACGGTCACTGGCACCGAAGAGTGTAACCGGATGGCGCTGTACTTGCTGTACTCTCGTCTGGGTAGGGACGAAACTGACACGGATGATGAAGAGCCCGAGACTGACTAGAGCCCATGACAGAATCGGAGAAGCATCGCATCTAGCCCACGAGCGCCACCTTGGCGATATGTGGACGCATCGAGTGGGGAAGCTGGGGAGTAGGGTCAAGATATCGAGTCTCGTGTGCTTGGCGGCTTTTTTTCTGTTTTTTTTTCCCGACTCGGTGCGAGGCTAGGAAAGGGTGGTTGGGCCACCACAACAATGGGCTGTACGCAGGTAACGACGACGTAGGGCGATCAGGAAGCCTGGCAAGGCCGGAACACAGCTTGACGACCCAGTAGAGATGCATCATGGAATGGACCCGGGTGCACACGAGTGTTTGGCCCGATGAGGCATGTTGAGGCGGCAGCCGGACCAAGTGGCATGCTCAATGTGACGACGTGTTGGATGGTGGGGATGGCATCTGCGGCGGCGTGGTTTGGCTTGTCTGTTTGATAACCTTTCTCATTTGCCCGGGAGGGACCAGACGGTCTGGTCCGGCAGCCAAGGCAGCTGCGGCAAAGCCCCCCTTTTCTCTTCTCTAATTACACGTTTAGTTGCCGCGGCGGGAGGTCCAGACGTGAAGATGCCGAGGGCCTCGACGGCGACTGTGGCGTATGCCGGAATGGCCTTGACTCGCCAGTCTCGGCCAGCTGCGCGTTGACGCCTCCAGCTGCGAGGCAAAAGTCGGCCCCTCTTCCTGGCCGGTTGGACGGTCAGTCGATGGTGAGCAGGTAGGTGTTCAACGAGGTGTCGACGTGGCCAGATTGAGCGGGCTGACTGCGCACTCAACAGACGATTCTGTCTCCATGTGATGGTCAGGTCAGGTGATTACTGGCGCGGGGATCCTAATCGGCGGCTTTATATGTCTGTTCGATGGCCTCTCCTCCTTGGCACACTCAAAAGGCAGTCGGCATCGTGACACGCATAGCCAAGGTTGATAGAGCCATGCGAGTCTGCTATCTACATGGAGTAGCTTGGCGGCCAGCTAGATAGTCGACAACTTGTCCAGGTAAGTAGACAGTGTCGGCTGGCATGGCAAAATCAAAGTTGTATAAAAGCCTCTCACCCTCTCACACAGCCACCCATGAACGTAGGGCTGTGTGCAAGGGAGCTTTCCCGAGCTCCAAGCCACGGACAGGGGTAGGCTAGGCAGCCAGGCATGTCGTTATCTGCTGCGAGAACAGGGCAACGAGTGGCGAGGGTCTTTGCCGAAACGTACAAGGCACCGCCTTCGATCCGCGCCGCCTTCTCTGCATGCCACGACGTGGCCAGCGCTCATTGGCCTGCTTGGTGCAACAAGCTGGGCGGCTCAGCAATAAGCCAATGTACGGCGGCCTGGACCGTGTATTTAATGGCATGACCAATTCTGAACTTGTGCCTCTGGTCTTGGGACTAAAGTCGAGTCCCGGAATGGCGTCGTTTCAGCACAGCGCAAGCCTGGGAGACCAGTTCTCGAGCCATTGGCAGGCCAGCACGGCGGACAGCAACCTCACGCTCCATGGCTTCCGCCGTTTCAAGACGGCGCATCTGATCAACCTGCGGTATCTCGAGGCCGAGATTGCCGACGTAGACCGTCTCATCTACCAGCTCGGCCTTGGCTTGAACATTGAGCCGTCGGCGGCTGACAGGCTGGGACTGAGGCATGCCCGGAGAGATGAAACGGCCCCTTTGGTCGAAAAGGAGGTCTCGAGGGAGCTTATAGACAAGGTTCGCCGGCTGCTGAAGGAGTACGGTAGGCGACAACGACTCCTGGCCTGTGGGGGGAAATCAAACTAAACGCCCGAGCAGACGAGGCCATCATCTCCTTCAGCACCATCATGTCCATGGACACCATCTCGCTCCTCGACGACGAACAGCAGTGCGGCATGAGAACGGACCTGACCTTGCACGAGATGTACAAGACCAGGCTTCTCAGGGTGGACCAGAGGCCCCGGACCCGACAGGATCCGCTGCAGCGCTCCATCCATCGGCTCCTCCGGCTGTTACGATACCTGAGAATATCCAAGTCTGCCCATGGCGACGTTGAAAACACGGCTACCCGCACAGGTCCCGCGAGGACCAAGGGCTACGGGTCGTCCCAGAACTCGACGCTCATCGCCGATGCCATCTCCCGCATTCTGGTGGCGGCGGTCACGGCCATGTTTCTGATAACCCCGCTTGCTGCCTTGTCGCAGGAGCCGCGGAAAAGCGTGCAGATCGCCATCGTCTCAACCTTTGTCGTGGCGTTTGCGGGCATCGTGTCGGTGGCGCTGAGGGCGTCGAACCTGGAGATGATGATTGTCTCTGCTGCGTACGCCGCCATCATCTCGGTGTTTGTCTCCAATGGCCCTGGATCGAGTCGGTGACAGATGTGCCTTGACGACGGATGGCGTCTGCGCTTCTCGGTTGACATGGCCGAGCATCGGTTGACATGGCTGTGCATCGGTTGACATGGCCGTGCATCGGTTTTTGAGATGGAACAAGAAAAGTGTACAACAGGTTGTTTTCCCGCGTGGGTAGGTGGTCGAACCACTGCGTCCACTGAGCTTCTGGACATGGCGTCGAGACTTCAAGTCCCATCTCGTCTCGCGGAGGCACCATTGCCGGGTATAGACGAGCTGGCTCTGCGTCGTTGATGTGCATGGCGGCGCACTATTTCCGATGCAGCAAAGCACCACTATAAGGATTGTACCACATACAAGGTTACATGCAATATGCACTTGCAGGGAATGTTAATTTCCCGCTGTAGGATATTGTTAGTGTTCTTGGTATAAGCCGGGGGTGGGCCAACGTCGCGGGAAGGTGCCATGTAGCAATAGGGAAGTGACGCAATTCTCAACCGACCAACTCTTTATTCGAACAATAAAGTGCTCCTCACCCTCGTCCTCGTCGAATAGTCGAGGCGACACAAGGTGTGGCATAAGGTGTGGCATGAGGTGTGGCATGAGGGAGTGACACAAGGTGAGTGGACATATTCACCCCTTCCTTGCCCCAAAATGACGACGCCAACAGACAACCCTCGTGAGAAGCTCGACCAGGAAGCACCAAAGACGCCTCATCTCCAACCGCGGCAAGCCATCCGGAACAAGGGCATGTTGGACATCGGGAGTCCACCAAGTCTGCCCGGCCTAGGCATCATCGACCACGTCCCTACCCGAGCCCCCTCATGATGCCTCGCCACCAAGACGGCAGCGGCGGCAGCAGCAGCGGCAGCGATGACGGCGACAAGGACCAAGATGACCACAGCGACAGTCCCACCCAGCGCGAACAGGACGCCGCCTCGGGCCCCCCCGAGCACCTCAACCTCGTCACCCTCAACTGCTGGGGCCTCCTCCACATCTCGGCCCTGCGCGTCCCCCGCCTCGCCGAGATAGGCCGCCGCCTCGCCGCCCTCGAACCGCCGCCGGACATTGTCTGCCTGCAAGAGTGCTGGGTCAAGGACGACTTCCGCACCGTCCGCCGCCAACTCCGTCACCGTCTGCCCCATGCCAAGTTTTACCACGCCGGGCCCTGGGGCGCCGGCCTCGCAATCCTCAGCCGTTGGCCCATAGAGGAGAGCTCCATGGTCCAGTATCCGCTCAACGGGCGGCCCACGGCCTTTTGGAGGGGTGATTGGTATGTTGGCAAGGGCGTTGCCTGTGCCACCCTCCGCGTCGGGCCCGACCCGGACCACGTCATTCACGTCTTCAACACTCATGTAAGTTCCGAGTTCCATGGCCAAGCCGGGCCAAGCCAGCTCACGCCTCCCCTCGCCCAGACCCATGCCCCCTACGAAAAGGAGCCCAACGACTCGTACATCTGCCACCGCACCGCCCAGGCCTGGCACATGGCCAAGCTCCTCGCCGCCGCCGCCCGCCGCCACCACCTCGTTGTCGCCCTCGGCGACTTCAACATGCTGCCCCTGTCGCTCGCTCACCGCATCATCACCGCCCGCGCCCCCGTCCGCGACGTCTGGCGCCTCCTGCACCCGCACAGCTCTCTCGGCCCCGCAGACCACCCGCCCGAGGCCGCCCGCAACCGCCCCGTGCCCTCGACCGACTTCAACCTCCGCGAGAACGGCGCCACGAGCGACAGCCTCTACAACACCTGGCGCTGGGCAAAGAACCGCCAGAACAGGCTGCGCGCCGGCCACGCCTGCCCCGTGGACCCCGACGCCCAAGACCCCCGCGGCAAGCGTCTCGACTACATCTTTGCCTCCACGGGCGACGGCTGGGTCGTCGAGTCGGCCTCGGTCGCCCTGACCGACCGCCATCCGGACCTCCACGTCTCCCTGTCCGACCACTTTGCCGTCCAAGCCACCCTCCGCCGCCACAAGCCCGAGGCCCCCGAGTGGGGCCCCGCCCACTACGACGCCCAGCTTGGCTACTTCGACGACCACGACACGAGCCTCCCCCTTTCGACCTACGACGAAATCCTCGACATGACGCGCGCCTACACGGCCCGAGAGCGCAAGCAAAGCCGCTGGCGCGCCCTCCACTTCTACGCCTCCCTCGTCGTCTGGGCCGCCTGCCTCGTCGCCGTGTGGTTCAGTCCCGGGAACCTCGTCGCCTTTTTGCTCATGCTCCTCGCCAGCCTCGCCCTGGCCACCGGCCTCGTCGACGGCTTGCTCGTCCTGCTATTCTTCTCGTCTGAGATCAGAAGCCTCCGCGAGTTTGAGTGGGAGGTTCGCAACGCAAGGCGGGCTGCCCTCGACGCCACTGCCCCTGCCTCTGCTTCTTCCGCAGCTTCTCCCGCCACCGCTTCCACCCCGCCGTCGACAAAGCACGACAAACCGACGCCCGAGAACTCTAGCTGAGAATCTTCCGAACAATTTGACGCTCGTTCCGTCTGGGCAGGGACCAAATGAGATATCATCACCCGGCCAGTGCCGCACTACGCGGAAACCCAAGCATCGCTCAGCTAGCCGCTCACTCTTGACGTGAAACATATAGTCCTGGTGAATAATGACGTCTATTTCTGTTTCCTGCATGCCGTACTGTTTCCAGTCTGCTATCCCGACTCCCTGACCGACTCTTTACCCAAGCAAACAATAGCCACGGCGGTCAGCCACGGCTACCGATCGATGACTGTCCGTCCACGCCCCTAAACCGGCGAAATGACTGGCCTGGCTCAGCCAGTCAACCTGGGCAGCGTGTAGCCGCCCGGCCTCATCCGCCTCCAGGTGTAGCCGATAAAGGCCGTCTTCTTCCTCACCTCCATGGCCACGTCCTTGGTGCTCTCGTCGCGCAGCAATATGTCTCTCGGTCGCCTGGGCTCCTTCTGCCCGTACATGCGGACAAACTGCTTGAGCATTTTCCTCTCGTTGCTTGACAGCCTCGACGTCGAATCAATCTTGCGGTCGCCGCTGCGCAGCTTCGTCGAGTCCAAGGGGTCCGCGATTAGCTCTATGGCCATGTTCTGCACAAAGGCTCGGAACTCGTGCAGAATCGCCCTGACGTCGTCGGGCGTCACCTCGACGGGCGGGCACGACGAGTTTGTGAGGCTCTCGATTGGCTCCGACTCATCAAAGTAATGCGTGTCTTCCATGCTGGCAATGTTGGGCACAAAGGGCGGGCTGATGGTGTGAATGCGGTCCCAGGGAAAGTGCTTAAACCATCGATGTGCCTTGATGTCCTCGGCATCGTCGGGAAAGACAAACCTGCCAAAGCAATCCATGGGACGCCTCGTGCTCATCTGGTTGCGGTCCTTGATGTGATACTGCTTTGAGCAAAGGCGCATCTCCTTTTCCTGGATCAAGTGATAGATCAGGTCCTTGCACTTGTCGCTCACCGCGGGCCTGTGTGGAAAGGAGAAGTGGCCCCTGTGATTCTGTGTTTTTGGTAAGACAAGGCCTCGGGAGCCATCGAGGTCCATCGATGGCAAACTCACCACGATGTTTTCCTTTGTCTGCTTTCGTCCCCTCTCGTCGAAAAAGGGCGTATGCCCGTAGACGCACTCGTACAGAATGATGCCAATGCTCTACCAATCGCATCTCCCGTCATATTCAATGCCTCGACAGGCCCGAATCACCTCGGGCGCCATGTACTGACTGGTGCCAACCACCGAATTGGCCGTGACACGGTTGCCGCACGTGTTTCTCCATTCAAGCAGACGTTGCAGGTCGTCCGTGTCGGCCTCGGCCTGCAGCTCGTGCCGCTGCAAGACTTCCTTCATGGACTGCAGCCACGGGAGCTGTGTCGAGATATTCTCGCACTTCTCCTTGTCCTTTGCGTCCCCGTCGACGTTGATCCCTAGCCTCTGCAGAAGCGAGTATCGCTGACAGCCGTAGTACGAGGCGTCGTGAGACCAATGGCCGTCGAAAGCAAGACCAAAGTCGGAGATCTTGAGATGGCCCGAGGCCGAGATGAGGAAGTTGTCGGGCTTGATGTCGCGATGGATGAACCTCAGACGATGCGCCTCTTCGACGGCCAGAATCATCTCGGCAATGTAGAAGCGGGCTATCGACTCGTGCAGAATGTTTTCGCGAATCAGGAGCCCCAGAAAGTCGCCTCCTGGCATGTATTCCATGACCAGGTAGAGGCTCTTCGGATCTTGAAAGCTGGCAATCAGGGGGACGATCCTGCGCAACGTCAGCCAAACTCTTTGGCCACCGAGCTAGAAAGACACCAACCAGCTGGCGCCTTCAGAGGCTACAAGAAAATCCCTCTCGGCTCGTAGGTGACCCTCTTGGCTGCAGCGTAGCATGTTTGATTTTCGAATCACCTTCATCGCAAAGACTTGTTTCGCACATGCGTAGCCGGGATCAGGCCTCTCTCGGACCAGCTTCACGACCCCAAAGCTGCCTCTGCCCAGAACCTTGAGAGACTCATACCTGTCAGCGGTGGGGGCCGAGCCCCTGTCTGTCAGAGAGAAGAGAGACTGCGCCTTGAGTGCCCGCGTTTCTCGGACATGGCATGACTCTTGCTGGAAAAAGGACAGACGAATGGCTTCTTTCTGGTCGAGCGTCAGATGCGGACTATAACAGAGCTGTGACTCGAGGTACCGGCGTCGCAAGCTTCGAGTATTCGGCCTGTTGAGGAGCTCGTTGTAGTGCGTTTCCAGAAAGACCTTTGCAGCGGCTGCTCTCTCCACCGTGAGGACGGTGGGCTGCGGCTGGAATGCGCTTTCATCGATTGTCTGCAGCGTGCCGCCGTCGGGACTGGATTTTGACCAGGGGTTCCTCCGGCTGCGACGCCTCTTGGAGCTTTCTCTCATGAGGGTGGCGTCCGAGAAGCGGGAGTCGACCGACGTCTTCCTCGTGGAATCGTTCCCCACCGTCGACAGCTTACTGCTCCTGTCAGAAGACGCCGAACTTGCCGGCTCACTCGAGAGGTCGGAGCGGACGCTGGCGAGGGCGTGGAGAGAGCTTCTCCGCTTCAAGGGCGACCCCCGGAGCACCACCGTCGTGCTCGAGTCGAAGCCAGAGTGAAAGCCAAGCCTATTGACCAAGCCCTTGGGCGCCGCCCCCTTGTTCCTCGGCGGTGGCGGGATTGCAGCACCCCCGAGTTCCTCGCGAACAACGCCTTTGCCCTTGCTTTTCGCCCACTGAGTTCCACCAGTGTTCAACGCGAGGACAGTGGAGCTTTCGGAATCTGTGGCTCCTCTCGAGTCGTCAGCAGGAACTCTGGTTGATGACAGCGTCGAGGGCACTGACCGCTACGGCTGCTTCGCCCAAGGGCCTTGATCGCGCCCCGGATCTCGGACCAGACCCTTGAACCTCGGCGGCTGACTTTCAAGTCACACAAGCCCGTGCGATCTTCCAGATCCGTGGTGTCGAGCTGCAATGGCCCGTCTGGTGTGTCTGGGAGCATCGGCTCTAGCACTGGATAGCTTCGCTTGTTGAGGAGCCCGGGACTCATCGTTGCCTAGGCGACTGTCGAGGCTGGACGAGCCGCAGCATGAGATGCCCCGATGGCGGAGCTGAAGCTGAAATGCCGATATCTGGATAAAGGAATGACGATACCCCAAATGCCTGAAGCTGAGGTTCACGGATGCTCGGCGAGGGGCGAGCCTGAAAAGGGGTGGGGGGGGGGGGGCTGAGATGCGGTTAGAAACTGCCTTGCCTGGCTCCTTCTGTCCAACATCATTGAAACGAGGCACTACGTCATCGCACTTGATGCCTCGGGAAGACCCAGTGGCCAAGGAAAGAGACAAGAGGCGCGATTTCCTCTCTCCTCGGAGCGTGAGGCCGGCGGCGGCAAGTGACCATAATGATGCGAGGGAGCTCAATTCGACTCTATCCACGCAAAACCTGTGAAGAGAAAGCTTTTATTTACCCTGCGTGATACGCCAACAAAGGAGAGAGAAGGGTTGGACTACCTGAGATGGCATCCACAGTAATCTCGAGTAGACAAGGTCCTACGGAGTCCATCATCTATGCACGCCATTCCAACCCAAGCCATCATGCGGGTTCCCCAGTGCGCATCTCCCCCCTCCAGCTTAAGAGCATATTGGAGTCGGCCGGCAAAACGCAGCGACTCGTAACTGGCGGGCCCAAGTCTGCTCAGCATCGCCTGGCCAGAGGGAGCGCCCCTGAAGGCTGAGTCCTCACGCTACTCGCTGCCCAGCTCTCGACTAGACGGATTCGCGGCTAGAACCCGGCCGGGTGGGTATAGTACGCCCTCAGCTCGAATACACAAAGAAAATGTCTTATTTGATTTCCAGTAGCTTCACGTCAAACGTCAGCTGGCTGTTGGCGGGGATGCCAGGCATGCCCCGAGAGCCGTAGCCGAGGCTCGCAGGGATAGTCAGGCGTCGCTCGCCGCCAATGGCCATGCCAACGATGCCAACGTCCCATCCCTTGATGACCTGGCCCTTGCCGACCTTGAAGGAAAAGGGCTTGCCCTTTTTGTTGGCTGCGAGAGGGAATTAGCCATGCCAGGGAGCGACGCCTGGACGTGCTCAAAAGGAATTGCGGCGCATACCGTCAAACTGCTGTCCGTTGGCCAGCTTGCCGATGTACCTGACGCCCACGCTATCGCCGTTCTTGACCTTTCGCCCGTTGCCGATGGTGCGGTCGTCGACGGTCACGCCCTGGACAACCTTTACACCTACCGACGCCTTGGCGCCCGGCTTGGCCTTGTCGGCGGAGCCAGTGGGGCCCTGCTCGAGGTTCTTTGCAAACTGCACCTTCTTGTCCTTCTTGCTGTCCTCAGCACTGACGGCCTCACCCTTGTTGTTTTTGAGCTTCTTCTGCTGCTTCTTGGAGAGCTTGGTGTCGCCAGACTTGGCAATCAGATCGTCAAGGTTCTCAACGGCATCCTCGGCGGGGCGCTTGTTCTTGCCCTTTTTGGCCTCGACCAGCTTGGGTGCCCCCTCATCTTCTGACTCGACCTCGGTGACGCGAGGGTTCTCAAGCTTGTCGAGATCATCGCTCTCGTCATCACTGGCGTCCTCGCCCAGGGCATAGTCGAGCTCGTCGGGGGACAGGTCATAGTCGTCGTCATCGTCGTCGCTGTCGTCATCAACATCATCCATGATGTAGTTGCCGGTGAGGTAGACGGTGTGGGTGCCCGTCACGACGAAGAAGACCTTTTCGCCGTGGTTGACGGTGATGTCGAGGGGCTGCTGGTAGTTCTGCGATTGCATGTCAGTGAGTATTTACGCACGGGCATGTGTCAAGGGGGCTCGTACTCTCTCCGTGTCCAGGGTGCAAACGACAAAGTTTTCGAGATCAGCGCCCTCTTCGGAGTCGCAGTCGGAGTCGCATTCGGAGTCGCACTCGGCGTCTTCGTCCTCGACAGCCTTGGCCTTGCCCTTTCCCTTGGCCTTGGCCTTGACACCGTTGGGCTTGGCGTCCTCCATATCCTCATCCTCGTCGTCGTCGTCTTCGCCTTGCGTTGCTTCCAGAAGCTTTTTGATGGCGGCGGCCTGCTTCTGCTTCTTGGCCTTGGCAGGGTCGCTGGGGCCACCGTTGGGCTCGTCGTCGTCATCGTCGTCGTCGTCGTCGTCGGACGCGGCAAGCATGGCCCTCATGTACTCGTCGTCAATCTCCTCGTCGTCCTCCTCCTCGTCGAGCCCGGGGAAGGCGCGCTTGATGAGACGCAGGGTGGAGCGGGGAACGTTGGGGACATTTCCTTCCTGGTCGGCCTCGGGCTCCTCAGTCGGATCCAGGGCGGCCATAGTGATGCGGAACTGGTAGGAAAGCTTGTCAGTACTGAGCCTCTCTGCCTAGGACACGTCCTGGACCAACAGCAGGCTGGCCGGCGTGCGACGAGCGAGAGCGGAAGTCACGAGCATGGTCGAGACAGCACAAGCTGACGACGAGGAGATGACTCACAGAGGCGGGAAATTCCATGGCGGCGGGGATCAACATCTCGCCAGGCGGGACCTCGAGCCCATAAACGGGACCCGGAACAGCAGACATGATTGCTCAACGAGGCGAAGACGTGCTCGATCAAAGGCGCGATTGCGGAGAGCAGGCCAGGCGAAAGAGATGCCAAGGCGGAGGGAGAATGGGCACGGGGCAAGACGAGTGCGCGTGGCCTGGGGTTTGCAAGTCCAAGTCGGAGGAACGGCAGGTTGAAGGAGGGAAAAAGAAGAGAGAGCTTGGCTGACGAGGAGCCGGACCTGGATTTTTTTTTTTCTTCGGTTCCTTTTTTTTTCTGGGGCGAGGCTGCGCGGACCCCACCTCTGTGCAGCAGGCGAATGAAGTGATGCGATAAGGGCTTATCGAGGCGTGGCGGACGGTGTCTCAGCAACCAGATGGACCCTGGCCAGCGGTCGATGCACTGGGCGGTGGAGAATCGGTTCCGCCTACAGGGTACATACATATGTATTCACGTTACTCTGTACAGAGGTACAGAGTAGTACTGTACAAAACCCACTGGAAACGACAGACGCTTCTTCCCTCCAACGTCTGTCCGCTCAGCCCGCCTTGTCCTTGGCGCCCGCAGAGCAAAAGAAGCTGGCAACCCACGACTTGAGCAGCTGCCAGCCAAAGGCGGCCATCATGGCGCCCTGCCCCTGCCCGTAGACCTGGTCCCGGTCGCCCACGTCTGTCATCATGAGGCACAGCTCGACTATCGACGACGGCCAGTGCTTGCTGCTGGCGCGGGCATACGCCGCCATCAAGTCGTTGCCGTTTGTGACGCCGCCTGCCACCAGGTCAGCCGACATGCTCGTCCAAGCCAGACACGTACGAACGCAGACGGATAACCTACCGCTCGACCAAAAGTTGCCGTCTCGCACCCATCGATATCGGTCCCCCACGAGCCTCACCTTGGGGAACCGCTTCCGAATCTCGCTCTGCAGCCCCCGCGGCCCGCTCGCCTCCCGGCCGTCGACGATGCCCGCCGCGCCGCAGACAAGGATGCCGGTGCAGATGGACAAGACGTCGACGCCCGGCGTGCCGGCCTGGCGCCGCAGCCACTCGAGCGCCCCCTCTTCAAACTCGCTCGACGGGTCCGGCCCCGGCACAATCACTATGTCGAGCCTGCCCGGCGCCACCTCTGGGTCCGTGTAGTCGTGCGTCGCCCGCAGCACCATGCCCGACGTCAGCGGAATGTCGCGGCCCTGCGACGGCGTCGTGATGTAGGCCATGTCGACGCGCGGCGCCAAAGCTATCAAGTGAGACAGCTGGAGCGCCGGCGGCAGTGCCGACAGGTATTCCTTGGACATGACGCCCAGCACGTCGGCGCATGCCGTGTCGAGCGCCTGCGCGCCGTTGGGGATGAAGACGCCGATGCTGACTTTGTTGGACATGATGGTGGCTGCGATGGATATGACGGCAATGACAGGGCGGGAACCAAGGGGGGTTCCGTCCCAAGATATATTTCGACCCCATTCTCTTTGCAAACGAAGAACAGCTCCGCCTTCAAGCTCTGTGCCCCTGCGCCCGGTCTGTCGGCAACGTGCCCGCCAGCTCGGGGCCGCGCCTTCGGCGTGGGCAATCCGTCCGGCCCCGTCTGATTGGGCAACGAGAGGCTCGATATCCGGCCCCGCCCGGGGCTCGGATGGAGAACCGGTGCTGCGAATACTTGCCGGGCTGACATGTCCTCCGTATATCCGGACATCCATCACACGAACTCTGCTACAGGTGGGTGCCAGTGCTGGTGAGCCTCGACTCCCTGTCCGTCCCGAGTCACCCCCCCCCGCCAAAGGCGCAAGCGGAGAAGCCCCAAAATAGCCCATGCTCGAAACCCTCGCCCTCGACACCTGGAACGTCGAGCCTTGCACACGACGCAAGCCGCGCGAGTCATCTTCAGCTCTCCTCTGCAAGCCCAACTTTATTCTTGGACCGGCTCCTCCTTTGTTCCCGGCACTGGCCTCGTCGCACCTCCTTCTCTTCCTCCTCCTCCTCCTCCATGACAACCCCCCCCCCCGTTCTCCACACAAGGACGATCGTTCGTCAGCCGGCCGTCCATCAGCGCGTCCATCAGCGCGTCGTCCATCAGCGGGTTGCGACTCCAATGTGGCTTGGCCCACCTCGATCCAACTCAATTCGTAGCCCACTGGATCCTTGCCTCGCACGCTCTACCCCACGCATACGTCAGTCGGCAGCCACGTCGTCTGGGCGCAGCAAACAACACTCACAACCATGGGCCTGACCTGGTGGTATTCTTTTTTTATATTAGGTATTATGTAGTCAACATTAAAGGGCGTCTGTGTGTGTCGTCGCGTGTCCCTGACGGTCCCGCACTGCGCCCAGCCATCGCCCTCTTCGTCCTCGTCCCCTTCCGCCGTCTAGTTCGCCTCTTCGCGGCCCCTTTTGGTTGGAACGGCGCGTTTCAAGCCTTCGCCTCCCGCCCCCGCGCCCCCGCCCCTCTGCCCGTCGTCGTCCCGGCGACTCTTGCCCCTTCCCGTTCGTCTCCTCGTGCCATTGCCGGTGCTGAAGAAAAAGAGAAAAAGCGATTGTAGTTGACCGGCCTCGGACATCTAGCCCTAACGTCTTTGCCCCAAAACGCCCTTCTTGTCGTCACGCCCAAGACAAACCCAGTCCAGTCATGCCGCAATATTCACAAATGCTGTTCAATGCCGATGCTATGCCCACCACGTGCGCGAACAAGTCCAAAACCCGTCTATATACAGGTGCGCCTGGGAAATCCGCGCACCGCCCGGCAAAATTCCAGTGCCCGTCCAAGGGGGCAAAAATGTGTCGTGGTGAATCAAAGCCCCAGGCTCCTCCTTCCTGAATCGCAGATGAGCGGCCGACAGATCCAACAAGTTGGCAGAAAAATGTGCGCGAGGAAAAACAACAATTCGCGGCGCCTCATGCCAGGTCGTCGACGGCTATAAACGACCTCGCTCGTTGCCGCGTCACCTTCTTGCTGACCGTGTAAACCAAGTCCACCGTCCAAAAGTGGGATATCTCCGCCTGGGCGCAGGGGATTGCCCCGTAAATCGGCGCCACCAGGGGCACCAAGACGTAGTCGAGCAGGTTCTTCCGTATCGATCGGTGAGAAAAGCACATGCCGTCTGCGAGACCCGCCTTGGTCATTTCCCGTTCGCGCGTCTTGACGCATATCCGGTGGAAGCTCTCGTAGAGGAACAGGTAGCACGCCACCTCCATGAAGCCCAGCGTCCGCAAAATGTTGCATAGAGTGAAGATCCAGCCCAGGTTGTTGGGGTCGTCGGTGCCGTCCGTCACCCAGACATACAGCGCCGATGCCAGGACCAGGATGGTCATGTGCACGGGCAGGAAGTGCGCCTCGAACAAGCGGTGGAAAAGGTAAAAGATGTGCTCCCAGTGCGGCTCCTTGAGCGTGTCGTGCGTCACGTCCGAGAAGACGCCGCTCTCGCTCGGTTGCTCGAGGCTGCCCTCGGGGAGCTGGTTGACCGGAAAATAGCAGCTGGGGCTGTCGCCGTGACTGCGGTGCAGAGGACGGAACCCCCGCGACGTGTGCTTGCGCTCCTGCCACATCTCAACGGCCTTCCTCAGCGCAAAGCCAGTGTCCAGGGCACCCCACATGTGCCGCAGGGCCTGCTTGTACCGGGCCTGCATGTCGACAATGGTTCCTCGGATGCCGCCCTTGCCTCCGCCCGTCACGTTGCTCTGGCTCACGGGGCTCAGAACGGTGCGGCACGTCAGGTTGCCGTTGAGGGCAAAGAAGCACTTGAGATACATGTGCAGGTCCTCGCCAATCGCCTCGGCGTCGCAATCCCAGCCGCCCACGCGGTCGACCAACTCCAGCGGCAGGGAGTAGACCGAGGTCGGCGGGGCAATGGACGAGCCGCGATAGAGGCCCGAGATGCCGGCGGCGCACCACAAGATGTCGGCGACGCGGACAATGGCGGGCACGCCGTGGGCGTTGCGGTCGAAGACAATGGGCGCGGCGTACAGGGTCGTCGTCGCCGTCTCCGGGTGGGACAGGTGCATCAGGGTGATGTTGGCAAAGTACCTCGGCGACAGGTGACTGTCGGCTGCGGGAGCTAGTCAGCAAGGAGAGAAGACGGCAGCGCGAGGCCAACCACAGCCTCGAGTTGCACAGCGTCTGCGGGGCGCGGCACGGTAGGCACTTGAGAGGAAGGTGCTCGTACCATCGATGCCAGTGACTATGACATTCTTCCGAACTCCCATTGAATACTTTGCGCTGAGCCTCCTCGCGGCCCAGCCCAGGTTGCTGCCCTTGCCTGCGGATTCGCCAGGGATATCGGCAGGGTGGAGAGCATAGTCGATTGATCGGAATTTCTTGACAAACTCTTGAATCAGGGCCAGAGCCTTTGTTTCGCCGTTGGCCTCACGCTGTTCCATCCCGAGGTAGATCTGGCGCGGCATGTCAGCAAACCTTGGCCCAGACTGCAGCTTGCGCAAGACGCGCAGCGGGCGCGTGCCCCCTCCCCCCACCGGCGACAGCCAGGCTGAAGAGTGGCCACGGGCAGCACACCAAAGTCGACGAGGGCACTAGACGGTTTGCGGGCATGACTTACGTCGTACGAGAGGTGTGCTTGCGGGTGCGAGGCCAGCACCTCGAGCGTTTCCTTGAGCGTGTCCATTTCCTCCTTGTAATTGGGGATGATGATGGCGTGAATGATAGGGTCCTGATCGGCGTCTGCGTTGTCGGTGTAGAGCTCGGGCTCGACGTCGCTGGCCTCGCTGACGGTCGACGAATAGGCGTTGCTGTCCGACGTCAATGTGTCCGAGGTAAGCGTCTCGGAGCTGGAAATCGACGTGCTGGAGCCGCGTCTGCGCAGGCCCATTTTGAGATTCCCGAGGGCCTTGCTCTGTGCCGACCGCCTGAGCGCCTGTGTAATGTCCCAAACCGACCAGCAGGCGCGCAGGGGAAAGAGGAAAACCAGGACGTGGATGAGCAGGCAGTAGTAGGCGAAGACAAAGGTCCAGATGCCGGCGCCCGACGTCGACGTCGACGAGTAGGATGCGCCGGGCGCCCCCGGTCGTTCAGACTTGAAGCCGTGCCGTTGGAGAGTCGACTCTTTCGAAATGACCCAGTAGCAAAGACCCAGCAGAGCCAGCATGCTCAGGCCGCCGGCCCGTCGCGAGCACCATGCGAACAGGGACATTGTCGCGGACGACTGCGAGGCGGTGGCGCCCTCGGAACAGCAGGAGTCGACTTGGCGAGTGGAAGCGAGGCGGGCGTCGTCGAGGACAAACGATGACGAGAAGAAGCCCTGGATGGGATAAGAGATGGCGT
>JAPEBW010000945.1:0-34412 GCA_027405785.1 Ophiocordyceps robertsii
TTACTATTTTTAAACCCTTATATACGTTTATGTGCGGTAATTAGTCCGTTATACCGGCCCGACCGGCGGTAATTAGTCCGTAGTACTAGCCCCGACTAGCGGTAATTAGTCCGCAGTACCGGCCCCGACCGGCGGTAATTAGTCCGCGCCTTATCCCCCTATCCTTACGCCGTAAGGCGTAGCATTTAAGCTCGCCCGGACGATAATATAAGATTATAAAGGCTTTATAGTAATAAACTATTTTAAGAAACTATTAGTACTTTACTAAGGCTAAAAAGTAAGGATAATTATAGACCTTAATAAGTAGTTTCGGCTATATAAAGAGATAAATATTACTACTCTCTTAGCGGAAGTCTTTATAGAAAACCCGGATAAAATAATCCTTAGTAAGCACTTCCTATAAAAAGATCTTATAGTAAACTAAAAGCTCGGAATTAGCTAAACTAAGGACCTACTTAAGCTTACTATTAATAAGGGCGTTTAGATCTATACTAAGAACTTAAAATATATATTAAAGGTTTAAGATATCCTTAAATTACCTCCCCGCCTTAAAAATAACGAGGGAGTAGTATATATTAATAAATCCGAATATATACGTATTCCCTTAATAAAAAGATAGCAATACTAAGAAGTTATATTAAGATTATACCTATAAAGCGATAAGGATAAGAAGGTAATAAATACGATATTTAGCTAGCTAACTAAATAAGGACGATTAAAATAAGTTTATAAGCTAACTTTATTTATAGCGCTAGTATTTATAGTATAAATAATAGTAAACAGAAAGGAAAAAGAATAAGTAGTTATAGACTTATAAGGGATTAATACTATTATTACCTAAAATGCTTACTTAATGCCGCTTTAAAGCAATATATTTAAACGCCTTTAAGAAAAAAACTTTATTTATATTTAGTTTTTAATTAGTTTTTAGTTTACTAAGACTACTAAGAAAGGTTTATAGTTATAAGTAATTATAAGCTAAAAATATTACTAATAATGCTTATAGGCTTAAAAAATTCCCCGGTATATATTTAAAGGTTTATCGATAATATTCTCTATAAATATTAAGAATACGCGGCGGCTTATATTAATAATATTATTATTTACTTTTATATAGCTAAAGAATACCTTTAATACTTAAAGGCAGTATTCCGCGGTTTTTATACCTATAATATTACCTTATTTAAACTAAAGTCCTTCTTAGTATACCTATTTATATAGCTCCTTAAATTTAAGGTAAATACTATTAGCTTAATAAATATAAACGAATATATATAAGGCTTAAGGGATATTACGTTTTTAAAGAAGCTTTAATAGCTAAAGAAATAGATCGGCCTTACTAAGTAGCTTAATTACATAATCCTATATTTCACTAAAAACATTAATATCCTATTAAAATAAAAGATAGAGCTACTTTAAGTAAGATAAGAAAAAGGAGTCTTTTTAAGGGGCTAAGGATAAGTATAATATATAGCGAAAGCCGCTTTTTAGCTTACTTAAAATAAAAAAAAGGCTTTTACGAATTTAATTAAAAACCTTACTAAGCTTAATATAATTTACTACTTTAACCTTAATTAATAAATATTTATTTAAATCGATATATCTTAAGAATATAAAGTAACGGCTATAGCTTTTTACTTAAAGAAAGGTATAAAATAAGATAAAAAGACGCTACTAGCCTAAACTAAGGTCTAGCTTATTGTTTACTTAAGTCGCGCCCTTTATAGCAAAGAGCCTTAATACTAGCTTATTAAGCTTAAAGTAGCTAGTTTAGTATAAGCAATTTATAAGTTACGTACTATAGTACTATTTATAAAAACGCTATAAGTAGTTATCTTTACTAATTATATAAGCACTTATAGAATTATATACTTAAAATCCCTATTCCTTACTAGTATAAAATCTAATAATAAGCTAAAGAACCTTAAGTATTGAAAATATTATACTAAACGCTTTTTTATATTTACTTTATTAAGATAATAAGCTAGTATTCTTAAACTAAAAAGGGGAATTAAAACATATAAAAAGAAATAAGATAATAAACTACATATTCCTTTATATAAAAGTATTGATCGAAATACCGCTTTATTAAAAAATAATCGATAGATTTATAAAGGATATATAGTAAGTAAAGATTATTATATAGCTTAGTAATAAAGACGGTATCCTTAAACTCTTATTCCTTTAATTATAAGGGTTATTATACTTATAAAAAACGATAAACGCTAAAGACTATTTATTCTTAAGACTTATATTAAGGAGATTATTAAAGACGCTAATACTAAATATGTTTATACTAGTTATACTTCTATATAATAAGATTTGTTTAAAAGCTTCTTAATCTTATAGCTTAGTAAATATATAGATTAGGTCGTAAATAGCTATAATGCTTATTACTATAACTAAACTAATTAAGGTAAGATATTAAAGTAGCTTATCTTAATTTAAAGCTTATTAGTTTTATACTATATAGTAATAATAGACTTTATAACTAAACTCTTAGCAGTTTAAGCCGAATAATCCTTATAAAAAGATCCTATAAAGAACTTCTTTAATACCTTATTAACTATAACTAATAAATTCTTAAAGTTATATCTCTTTATTTTAAGTAATAACTAGTTTATAGCGGAAGACTAAGTATAAGTATTATATACTAAGCTACTCCGCGCTAACTAAGGGATTTTAAAAGGGATATTTATTTAACTAAGACGTAAAGTTTACTTTAGTATTTTAGCTGACTTTAAAGTAAGCCTTTAAATTAAAGCTTTTTATATTTACTGCTTAGCACTCTTAAACTAATAGCTTATTAAAAAAGCGAAACTAAACTATAAAGATCGTGCGATAATTCTTTACCGCTAATTTCCTAAACTTATACTAAACTAATATACTAATCGCCTTTTAGTTTAGCCTTAATAATTCTTTTTTCTTAATAATTTTTATAGCCTTTAGTAAGCTTATTTTAAAGATAAGAATAAATCATAGCTTTTACTTTTTTAGTAACTACTTATACTTATAAAACTAAGAGGTCTTATAAGAAGAAGCTAAGTTAGCTATTATTTACGCTTAAGCCGTTATAAAAGATAGATATAATAAGAAACACTGCTTACTAAATTTTAAGCTTAGCGATTAAGTTTAGTTATAGCTTAGTAAAGGTTATTATATTATAAATAGCAAACCGGCGAAACTTTTAAAGAGAGGTACTAAGCTATTTAAAGTTACTACTAAAGTAAGATAGCTTATATACTAATTTAATATAAAAAGGTCCTTTAATATTTATTTAGTCGTTTTAATAGTATAACTACGCTTAGCTAATAAGCTAGCTATACGCTTAGGCTTAGTTTAAGATAAAAAGAAACCTTATTTAAATAAGTTAAAAATAAAATAAATCTTATAATGCTATATAATAAAAAGATATAGCGAAAACCTAAAAAAAGAGTTTCTTATAGCTTAAAAAGGCTAGCTAAGCAGCTATAACTTATAAGTAAATAAAAAAGTGGTCTTTTTACTAAAGATTAAAAAAGTCTTTAAGAAAGTATAAAAAAAGTTAGTTAATTAAGTAGTTTAGATAAGAGTATAATATATAGCTTTTATAACTTAATACGAAACTTTTTAACTAAGAGAATAAAGCAGTTAAGCGTAAGCATAAGACTTAAAAGCTACTATAAGTTATAAGAAACTATAACTTATTATACTTAAAGTAGTTAATTATTTTAATAATAATATACTACTATTTACTTTATAATAAGGCCTTTTTAGCTTTATAGTATACTTATTTAAATTCTTTCCGCTACTTACCCTCTCTCCTTTTTTTTCTTCTTTTATAACTTTATTTCCTTATACCGCTAGCCTTAGCCCGCTATACTTTACTTACTCCTATATATATAACCTTCTTTACTTTAAGGTTATTATTTTAAGTCTTTTTATTATTTAACCTCTTTTATAGCTAAGACTAGCTATTTTATAACTATATTTTTAGCTTACTTTTTTATAAGCCCTTACGCCTTTAATATAAAAGGAATAAGCGAGCGCTTAAGCTTTATAAAAATAAGGCGGCTATTCTTTATAGCTTTAAGTCTTTTAATAAGAGTTAAAACCTTTAAGTTTAAGCTTTTATATAAACTTATACTACTTTCTATAGCCGTGCTTTAGCTAATAGATTCAACTTAAATTAAAGTACTATAAAGAACGGCTTATATTACCCCCTTTAAATACTTAATTTAAACGACTTACCCCTTAGCATTATACTATAGTATAGTTTAAATAGCCGGTTTTAAAGTTACTTAGCTATACTTAACGCTTATCTCCTTTTATCTAGAAGCCCCCGCCGCTAATATATTTTTTAAGGTATAGCCGGAAATCCTTATTAGCGGAATAACTAGCCGATACTTAATGCCTTAAAGTTAGCTAACCTCGCTATAATCTTAAGATTTATAATAGCTATTATAGCTAATAAAACCCGCTTTAGCTAAACGATTAAAACGATATTCGCGCTATCCTTAACTATATATTTAAGGCTTAGCTTAACTAGTTTATAACTAAGTTTATAGCGGTATCTTAAGCTATTATAGCTAAAACTCTATCTCGCTTTATATATAGTCTAGCCCGCGCTATAAAATCCCCCTTATAGCTTATAGCCGCTATAAGCCTTAAGAATCTATTTAGTCTTTCTTAGCGAATACTCTTTCCCCTTATTACTATACTTAGCCTAGCTATATAAAGGCATATAAGCGCCTTATTATAATCTATCCGCTATTCCTCCTTAACTTAAAGAGATAGCGATAACTAGCCTCGCGATATATTCCGCCGCTTAATCTTATAAAAGCTGCTAGTAGTAACTAATACGATCCTTAATAAGCCTAGCTATATAGGTCTATACTTAAATAATAAGATTATAATAATTAAGAGTTTCTACTTAGTTATAAACTAAGCTATGTTTAATATATAAGCCCGTAAAGAGTTTAAATATAACTTAACTTTAACTTAGGTAATAAACTTTCTAGGCTTTAATATCCGCCTTATTAGCTATATTAACTACGCGCCTTATATTTTTACTTTTAAGGCACTTTTTATAAAAAGGTTTTTTAAGACTATTAAATATATTTAAAACCTTAAGAGTAAGAAGTTAAGTATTAAAGCTATTAAGGACTTTATTACTTGCTTTTAAGCGGGAATATAGATATTTAATACTTTAATGCTAACTATACTTATTAATATTAGCAGGACGGCTTATTTTTACCTTAATACCTTATTAATAGTAAAATACGTATTAATAGGCAAAAGGGTAAAAGTAGTAGCGCCGCATAAAAAAGATAATAAGTCGGAAAGCTTTATAATAAAAAGTAAAGGATAGCTATAATAGTAATAATAAGTAAGATATAATATCTTGTTTATAAGCGGCTTATAAAGCTAGTAAGTAGTATAGGAAACTTAATAAAGGATTAAGATAATATTAAAAGTAAGTAAGATAATAATATAAGATAAGGCTTAAATAAAGCTAGGCTTTTATAATTTATCCTACTATAAAAGACGAATATTCCCCGGTGTAGAGACTCCTTACTACTTAATAAATACTTAGACGTACGCCTAAAAAAAAGTTAAAAACCTTATTATTAGTTTTAGCCGGATATACTAATCACTTTAATAAAACGAAAACGTATAACTAAATAAGTAGTAAGGTTTTATAATAAATCCGCTTACTTACTTTCTTAAGTTACTTAACTACGATTAGCTAAATAGGCTAAAAAAACTATAAAAAGAATAAGGACAGTATATTATTAATATAGTATAAAGACGCTATTACGAAGCTATTACTTAACGCCCCCCTTACTTTATTTTTACTATAAACCGATAAGAACGTTAGCTTTTCTTTCTTACTTAAAGGAGTTATTATAAAATCTAAATAGCTACGCTTAGACTCCTTACTTTACTTTTAAAGACCTTAATAAAACCCCGTAATAAGAACGCTTAAAGTACGTACTATAAAGGCCTGCTTAAAGAGATATAACGGATATTACTAATTAAACACCGCTAAGGTTTTTAAAATATAGCTATAAAGGCTTAAAAGCCTATTTAATTATAGTTTATAATGTTTTAATAATAAAAAATACTATAAAGGATATTATAAAAACTACTAAGCGGATTTTACCGGTATTTTTAAAGGATATTTAAGGATTTCCGCGGGATATCTTAACTATAGTTTAGCCCGTTTTTAACTATAAAAGTACCTTTAAAGATATAGGATAGACTTTACCGCGATTTAAAATTAATATTTAAGGATATTAAAAAGATTTCCTTAATTATAGTTTATAGTGTTTCCGATTAAGCTTATACTTAGTTTATTAAGTAAATATATAAGGATATTTAGGGTTTATTTATATATTAATAATAAATAGTAAGATAGTATAGTTAAAAATCCTTAAAATTAGCTTAAGAACTAAGTATAAAGTAGCTAGCTATACGTTAAAGAAAAGATAAGCTTTTTACTATTTTCAACCTTTATAAACGTTAATATATAGTAATTTGTCCGTTATACCGGCCCGATTAGCGGTAATTAGTTTATAGTACTAGCCCCGATTAGCGGTAATTAGTCCGTAGTACTAACCCCGACTAGTAGTAATTAGCCCGCGCCTTGTCCCCTTATCCTTATACTATAAGGCGTAGCACTTTAAATTTAGTCTCCTAAAAGCTTCCCTTAATTTTAGCCTCTTTAAGGCTTCCTCCGATTTTTTAGCTATATATAAACTAAAGGCTATTTTTTCTTTTAATATAAAAACCTTTTATAGACCTCCTTTTTAATAAGGACTATTTATTATTTATTGTAATTTCTTAAACTATTTTTTATTGCCTTGCTTAATTTAAATTACTCCTTATTATATATAGGCTATTAAATAGCTACTAAAATAATAAAATAAGAGCTTTACTCCTTAGTTACTTATTCTTACTTTTTATCTACAAGCTAATTCTCTTTATAAAAATTGCTTTCTTATTACCCTAAACAGGCCTTCTTTTCGTTTTAATATTATAAGCCCGGATCTCTTTTACTTTTTTAAGGGAAATTAGTTATTGCGGTAACCTTATTTTATTACGCCCTTATTAGTTAATTATGCTCTTTTAAAGTAAAAAACGGTCTCTTTAGAGAAAATCACTTATAAAAGCACTTTTATTTACACTGCTTTATTTATCCTTTCTTCCCCCTTTACTAAAAAAATAGAATTTATAAGCTTTTCGAAAGGAACCGCCCTTAACGGCCTTTTAAATAAGAATGTTAGATTTTAACAATATAAAAGTACGCTACTTTTTACAGAATTTAGGATTAAATCGATCCCTTAATTGCCTTAAAAAAGCCCTTTTTACGGCTTCTTAAGGAACCCTTAGTCTTATAAGTAAATCCTTATATAAAGGAAATCACTAACCCTTTTATTAATAATTTAAAAACATATACGTTCGTTTACTTAAGGTATTAAACTGATTTATAGACCTATAAAGACTAGTAAAAAGCCTTTTTTACGTTATAGCAACATATTATAAAGAACATTAAAAATTACTATTTTATAATCGTAGATATTTATAACGTTCTTACTAAGCTTTCCTTATTATAAAGACAGGTGTAGCCCTCTTTATAAAATAAGGAAAAGGAAGTGCTTAGGAATTTTTAAAGAATTTAATCTTTACTAAATCAGACTAACCTAGCTACTTAGATTACAAATTGGCAAAAAGCCTTTATAAATGCAAAAAGAACGCAGCTTCTAAAAGCATAAGGCCTACGCCTTATATATAGCTTTTTTAAGGCCGTTTTTAGCCTTAATAGCTCCTTTACTAGTTATTAGATTAACCGAATAGAGGACAAAGCAAGATAGGAAAAAAACGGGTAAAGGAGACCTGTTTAAACGGCATTGAAATTTTAGAGAATTTTAAAAGATTATAAGCTACGAAATCGACGAAGAAATCTAAATCTACCTCCTTTCCTATATTTTAAGGCTACCTTTCTAAAACCCTTTTTCTTAAGCCCCTTCTTTGCCTTTTTGCCTTTATAAAAAACGGCATTATTATATAGACTGTTTTTATTAAAATAAAAACATAAAACGAAACGGCTAAAAACTAAATAAAGAAATTTAAAAAACGATTAATAAATTTCTTACTATCCCTCGTAATAAAGCCTTAGTCGAAACCGCTTTTTATAAGGCCGGAAAATATAAATCCGCTTTTGCAAATCTTTAATCAGATTTTAAATCCTTAGAAAACCCGGATTTAAAAAATATATTAATATAAGCCGCAGCCGTAGCTAAAACAGCGCCTCCTACTATATTATAAGTAACTATATAAATATACCTATTAAAAAATTCATTTATCCTTCATTACGAATTAGATGTGTATATTTATAACGCTTAAGACCGCTTCCTAAATTATATACCTACATAAGCCTTAGCCTTAGCAAGCTCTAGAGAGTCCTAAATCCTTAGAAATTGCACCGTCTTTATATGAATTTTAACCGGATTATTTTAGTTAAATAACGTCGCCTTTATACTAACTTTTTATATAAGCGTTGCTTCCTTATTAAAATTATAATACATAAAGGTCTACTAAATTCCTTAAATAAGCAGATTTTTAACTAGTACTAAAAGAGTCTATAAAACATAGCTATTATATAATTCATACGTTATTAAATACAATAAGATTAAAGTAGCTTCTTCTTTTACCCTAATTCCTTTTTTATTTCCTTCTTTTCCTTTATCCTTTTTATCCTCTTCCTTAATAAAAGAAAAAACAAAACCTACTATAACTACTTCTTCCTCTTTTTTTTAACTTTAGCATAATAGACTAAGGCACCTTAATAAGCAGGGGTTGCGAAAGACCCTTTTTAATAAGAGTATATCTATTTTTACGTCTTTTACTATCCCTAACTACAAGCCTTATAGGCTTAAGAAAGCAAAGAGAATTATGTTACGAGCGTAAATAGCTATAAAGGCTACGAGTCCTTTTTATTAGATTTACTACGACCTCTTTTCGATACTAAATTCTTATAATAAGAAGAAGGTTGCTTTCTTTATTAAAGACGATTTTACTAACCTAATTTTCTTTTATGCCCTTTAAAACTTAATATTAAAGGAGCTTCTTAACTATCTTACTAGCTTTTTAAGTTTTATAAAAAGGCAATTTAACTTTACTATTTATAAAGTTTATAAAGATAACGATAAAGGCTATAGAAAAAATACTAAGAGTTTATTACGGAATAAGGGATTATTTACGAACCTTTTGCCCCTTATATACTAGCTTAAAACAGCTTTGCAGAGCGTGCTAAAGGGGTAATTTCCTTAAAGGCCTATATAATGCGAATTTCCTTAAATTTACCTATTACCCTTTAGCCGGATATCTAAAAACGGCTACCTTCCTCTATAATAAGACGTCTTAAAAGACTCCTTAAGGTCCTTAGACTTCCCTTACTAAGAAACTATAAAGCTAGCATATAGAGAATAGTAAGGGAATTCCCCTTTATTCCCTTAATTTTTCTACTATTTATATATATAGCTATAAAGCTTACCTTTTAACGACAAAAGCTCTTAAAAACATAGCAAAAAGAGACTTTAAGCTTAAGGATGATATAAAAGTCGGCTTTTTAATTAGCTACGACTTTATTAATATCTATTGCAATTTTATCCCTTCTTAATAAAAAGTTCGGAGGGTAAAAGACGTTACTTTTTTCTTTATAAAGACGGTACTTATATAAGACCCCGTATTAATTAAAGAAATCGGCTTTTAACTATATATTATAGATTTTAATAATGCTATATACGACTATTTTTAAAGTACCGAAATTTAATCGTAAGATATAATAAACACAAGAAAGTCGAATCCTCTTATTAATACGTAGCTTTTAACCTTAAATTCCTTACTGGAACTGTATGCTATAAATATATAATATAAACTATTAACGAGCCTTAAAGAAGCGCTTTGCGATAATACTTTTCTCGACGAAAATATATTACGTAATTTCTTTTTAATTAAGCTTTTAAGCCGCCTGCTTTAAAGTATTAATTTTAACGGCACAACTAATATTTCTATAGTTGAAGAAATACTAAAAGACTAAGAGGATATATAAGATTTATAAAAGTCTTTTTCTTAACTTTCTTAAGCTTTTAGATTTATAGGGAAGTATACTAGTTTTACCGCTTTAGCACCCCCTTCCTTATAGCTTTTATAAGCTATATTTAATGCTTCTTTTCACGCTTTTTAGAAAAAGAAGATATATAGTAGACATTTACCACCACCTTTTTAAAGTTTAGTCGTACCTAGCAACGTATTAATTTGGTAAAGAATTCGGAGAAGCCGGAAAAGTAAAGTAAAAATCCTTATTTAAAAAAAAACCTTTTTCTTTAATTATACGCCTTAACATTTAGCAACTACTCGACCCTTGCTTTTAGCTTAGACTTTTACTTATAAATTTAATAAGTATAAATTTCGACGAAATTATAAGGCCCGCCTTTACGTACGCGGAGACTTATAGCCTTATAATAATAAAGAAACTTACGTAGCTACTTTAGTAGTAAGGAATTTCTATATTCTTATAGCTGTAGTAGTAAATTTCGACTTTAAGACTTCATCCCTCGACGTAATTAACACTTTTATAAACGTAGACCTTAACGAAAAGATCTACGTTTATTTTTTAATTAAATTTAAAATACCCGGATACGTATTACGGCTAGGAAAAGCCCTTTACGGACTTTAATAATTACTCTTTCCTTAGTAAAAGAAGCTTTCTTAACTCTTATTTCCTTAAAGCTTTAACAGTGCTTTACGGAGCCTTATATCTTTATAGTAAATTCTATACTTACCTTCTTTTACGTCGAGGTTATTATTATTATATTTTAAAGGAAGATAAAAAAGAAGCTAAAGACTTTATATCTCGTCTTAAAAATAAGTGGTCTTTTACTACTAACGGCACCCTTACCTTTTTCTTAAAACTACGTATTATTTAAGACTAGTAGATCTAAAAGCTATATATTAGCTAGTCTACTTATATAGATAAAATACGCAACATATATAACCTTAACCCTTTTATTTTAAAAGAATCCTTTTTTCCTATTTTTAAGACTTTAAAGAAGAATATAGCTGCTATATCTAATAAAAGAATCTACTACTACTAATTCCTTTTAGGATCTATTAATATTTTAGCAATTACTACGAGACCGGATATCTTAAAAGCCTTAAACACCCTTATAAAGTTTATATAAAATCCCTCCTAGTAATATATATAGCTAAAAGAGTCCCTTATTTCGAACCTTTATTTTTTCTGCTATTTTAGCATTAAATCTTTTAATACTAAAAATTAAAAGCTACTTACTTATATAGATAAGGCTTTCGCAAACAACCTTAAGACTAAAAGGTTTAGTTAAGAATACGTTAAAAGCCTTTTTAACGGACTTATCGCTTCGTTTGCTAAGAGGCAACATATAGTTACTACCTATTTTATAAAAGCAGAGCTTTTAGCTCTGTTAAACATAGTAAATAAACTTATTTTAATTTTACGCTTCTTTTAGTATCTCCTTTAAACTAAATATTCAAATGCCTATAATTTTCTATAATAATAAATAGACTATACGCCTTATTACCTCGGAAATTCTAAAGATTAAAATAGCCTTAAAGTATATTAAAATCTCTAACTACTAAGCTAAGGAGGAATTTCTTTAAAATAAATTTACTATTAATTTTATCCCCTTAAGTTAATAAGTTATAGACGGTCTTACTAAATTATTACTAAAACAACGCTTCCTGAAAATTCGAAAGCAGCTTAGTCCTACTAATATTACGGACCTTTACTCGACTTTTATAAACTTTAACTCGGAATAGATATTTAAGCTATTTAAGTCTTCCCTGTTTATAAAGCGTAACTTAAAGGGGTATATTATATCTATTCCTTAATATAGCAGTAAGTACGCTAAAACTAATAGCAGTATTAGTAGTAGTAGTAGTAGTATTAATAGCACGAGCCTTCTTAAAGCTTCTTTTAATTTTAGCCTCCTTAAAGCTTCCCTTAATTTTAGCCTCTTTTAAGCTTCCCTTAATTTTTTAGCTATATATAAACTAAAGGCTATTTTACTCTTTAATATATAAACCTTCTATAAACCTCCTTTATAATAAAGACTATTTATTATTCGTTATTATTATTATTATTATTATTATTAAGTTTACGCTAAGGACTTAATCTAGGTTTTTAGAAATTCGATATTTATAAATAGGAGGGAAAAACCGGAGTGCCCGGGGTAAAACCTCCTCCTATTCGCGCTTAGTCCGCCTCGCATAAGGTCTTATAACTTTATATAAGGAAAAAGGGAGTATATCTTCCGCCGCGAGTATATCCCGCTCGCTAAGTAGTTTAACGCGGCTTAGTAAGGCCGGGGCCGCCTCTAACCTAAGCAGCCCGCGGTCCGGAGCATCGCGCTTTAGGCCTAAGGTGTAGGCAGTAAACCCTCTCCTATCCCCTTTACCTACCCTCTTAATATAGGGGCGGGAGGGGTAAATAGGATTTTAACCCGCGCCCCTCCTACGGGTAGCGCGACCTTAAATAGTAGGTCTATAGCGGTCCCCGCTAATAAGAATTCGGCGCCCCGCCGTGCGCGTATATTCTTAATCGGGACCGTTATTTATTCGCGCCGCTTAGTTACTAATCTCGTGCTTAGCTTTAAAGATAAAGCCTCCTATATACTACGCGCATACGCTCGTACTCGTTCTTCTTTTACTATAAACGCGCTTATCTTTCTTATAAGCCTATCGCCTTCTTACCGCCCCGCCCCCTTTATATAGCTATTATTCCGCTATCGTCGCTTTTATTTTCTTTATTACTATTATACTAAAGAAAAAAGTTACTTTTTCTAACCTTAATATTAATCTACTCCTTAAGCTACTAAGTAAAGATACTAAGGATAAAGAGGCCCGGGCTTGTTATAGTACTAAGCGTAAAATTCCTTATTATATATATATAAGCCGTTTATTAAGCAACAATATGCTTATAGTTTTCTAAGGCTATTAAAACTAAGCCTATATATATCCGAGTTATATTTACTATATAGATATATATAGTCTATAGAGCTAATCCTCTCTTAGCTATCTTTATAAAAGCATATATTATATACTCCTTAAGTAACCGTTTTTATTTTTAAGTAAGTAGCCTTACGTTAAACCCGCCTATATACCTTAGCTAATCTCTTTTATAGCTTACCGCTATAAGCGAAGATACGGCTTATAAGCTTTATACCGCTTAAAAGGAGTTATATAAATCCGGCTAGCTTATTAAGCGCTCTATATATATAAAGCTCGCCTCCGCGGCGATAAAGCTTTAGTAGCGTGCCGGCTTTATTACGGTATAGGCTCTCGCGTTTAGTGCTCCCCTTAGTCTAGCTTCCCTTAATAAGAATATTAAGCTACTTACCTTTACTCTTAGCCGCTTTATTAACGACGCGCGTGCGGCCTATAAGGCTAACGCTAAGCTCGCTAATAAGGTTAATAGCATTATTACGGTTATTTACTAAACCGTTTACGCTATAGCCCGGAACCTAAAGAGTATAAAGAACGCGCTATTTATAGTAGCCGACTACCTTAGCTTTAGCGGCTATAAGGGCCGGGATATCGCCCTTAAAGGTCTCTTACTTAACTTAAACCTTATACGTGCTTATACTACTCTTATCCCGCTTAAGCCCTTACTCTTTAAAGTTTTTATTGTTTTAAAGGACTTTAAGGCTAAGGCTAAAGCTAAGAAGAAGGCCTAAGCTAAGGTTCTTACTAAGGTCTATACTTAAAAGCGCGTCGCCCTCGCTTATAAGCTTAAGTATAAGGGGGTGCTTAAAGGTAAGGGTAAGGGAAAGGCTATTAAGACCGATAAGTCCGACTTAAGGGAGGTTAAGCTTAATATTAGTAATAACGAGCTAAAGGAGGGGGAGGACTAAGATAACGATAATAGCAACGATAATAAGGCTAAGACCGAAACTAAGGTCCTTAAGGATAAAGTTAGCCCTTTACTTAGTTTTAATACCGTCCTTATCGTTTCTAACCTTAAAAGCGGTAGCGATAGCGACTATAATAACGACCTTACTTCGCTCTTTACCTCGCTTACCCCTAGCCCGTATATAGGCCGCGACGTCCCCTTAGCTACGCTAAAGCGGGTTCGTAGCCTTTCCGGGAGCAGTGCCTTTAAGGCTAGTAGCCCCGCGGCCAACGCCTTAAAGCATGCCCGCGCCGCCCCCGTTCTTAACTTAGTTAATAAAGAGGGGGATACTAAAGACCTTAGCTTAAACCTTAAGTACCTTTAGTTTTTTACTTATAGTAAGGCTAGGTCTCTCCTTTTTAATTTTCTTATAATACTTAATACCGCTTAGTTAATTAAGTATTATTTAAGTCGCTTTACTTAGCTCGGCCTTATACCGCCTTTATCGCTAATATTAAGAACCTTATAGGCCTTAAAGCTAATGCCTTAGCGGGCTATTAGTAAGACGACGTCTTTTACTTTTACTCCCGCCGCGACTTTAAGTCGTTATAGGCGCGGGAGGGGGAGGGCGCCCGTTACTTTAACCTATAGTTATAGCTAAGCGGGACGTTCCCGTAGCACTCCTTAAATAAGGAAGTCCGCCGTCGCTCTTAGTCGCGCTTAACGCGGCGCCGGGTATAATAATAATAAGCTCGGACTTTAGTTAAGGTAAAGGATTAGTATTAAGGGGGGGAACTAAGGGGGGAAGCTAGCTAAGGCACTAGCTTAAGGTAGGTTTAATAAGGGCCTTATAAGCTAAATAAGGGTCTTAAGGGGGGGGCAGTTTTCGGCGTTTTAATACTTTATAGCGTTTTATTATATTAGTAGGTTATTCCCTTAAGCTAAGCTAAGGGGGCGATTTAATTAATATATATCCCCTCTTAATTAAAGTATAGCTAGAGCCGCTATATATACCCTATCTTCCCCTTAGTATAATTATATTACTAAATTAAATTATTATAAGCGCCTTAAGCCTAGGAACTATCTTATTAATATAGCCGCTATCTCTTATTTTTAAAGCTTCGCCCGCACCTTACCTATATTATAAAGTCGCTATAGTAGCGTCCCCCTTACCTTACTAATAAGCTTATAGCTTATTATCGTATAGTAAATAGTATCTTATCGTTGCCCGTAGTTATAAAAAGGCGATATTACTTTAAGTACGTTGCGGCGGAATAAGAAGTCTTTAAGGCCTATTACTTCGGTTTGTATTTAGGTAATCGTAGAGCTTAAGTACTTAAGTAGCGCCCCGTGCCGGTTAAGCGCTACGGCCTTATCGAACCGGGGCAGTAAGTCTATAAAGTAAAGCGTAGTCCGGCGCTATTTAATAGGTTTCTTCTTTAAGCTTTACCGCTTAGCTTATTCCTTAAAGAGGATTTCCTTTATTCTTTTCTTCTCTTAAAGCTCGCTAAACCCGACTTAAGACTATACCCCCTTTAATACCTCCGTAAGCGGTAGCCTTAAGGGCATAGGCCGCCTTAGCCGTTATCTACGTTGCTAAAGTAGTCTTATTACTAACGCGGACGCGCGTTAGATTTAGTTTAAGATTCCGGAGTCTTTTAGCCTCCTAAGGGTATCGGCTATTTTTTAGTTTAAGTAAAGGTTAATTAGCAGGACTTAAGTTTCGGCTTTAAGCTAGTAGATTAAGGTAGCCTAGTAGGCCCCCGCGACGATTTAAAGGTAGGCGGTTTAATCCCGCGCTAACTTCGCGGCTATCTTATAAGGCCTTCTATCCGCCGGGGTTATCTTATAAAACGTAATTATAGCATATAATATAAAGGACCGAATAACTTTACTATAAACTTCTTAGGCCTTAAGTAAGGTATATCCCTATATAGACGCTACGAGCCTTATAAGGGCTAGGTTCTGCCTTTTTAACTTAGCGCGTAGCTTATTAAAGTATGCCTTTTACTTAAGCTTACGGTCTACTTATACCCTTAAGAGCTTAGCGTCTTAAACCGGCATTACTATAGCGGCCTTAAGGCGAATAAAGGTTATAATCGCCTTATATCTTCTTATAAAGTAAATAAGCTTGCTTTTTAAAAGTTTAAAGTTTACTATAAACTCCTTTACCTATATAGCGTATACTTCTTAAGCCGCCTTAAGCCGCGCTATTATCGATCCCTCCTTAAGGCCTATACTAAGGATATTTATATTGTTAGCGAAACCGATAATATAAACTCCTTTTAGCTTTTCTAATCTTTTATAGAGGGGTATTATATAGTAAAGGAATAGGATCGGGGATAGCGGCGAGCCTTAAGGGACCCTAGTAGTAATTCGGACCGGTATAGCCTTTCTTCTATCGAAATAAAGGGTTAAGTAGCGCTTATTTATAAAGCTATAGGCTAGCTTTATAAACTACTTAAGGTAGCCCTAGAGGGTAAGTTCCCTTAAGAGTTTCTCGTAATTAACTATATTAAAGGCCCCCTTAATATCGAGTTAGAGGAACGATACGATCCCTTTTTTAACTTACGTTACGCGTACTAGTTTTGTTATTTAAAGTATTGCCGCCTTTATAGACCTCTCCTTTTTATTCTTAAACTATCCTTCGGGTAAGACCCCGTTCGCTTCCGCCGCGGTCGCGAGTCTTTAAGCTAAGATCTACTTTAAGATCTTGCCTATCGTCGGTAAGAGGGAAATAAGTCTCTACCCCCTAGCAGTGCGGTACACCCCGGGTTTCTTCCTTAGTTTTCTTAGCACCACTACGTTCGCGGACCGAAACTAAGTCGGAAAGTGCGACATCTCTATACAGGCCGTTATAATATAACGGGAGGGGTTGCCGTCGTATTAATAGATAAAAGTCCGCTAGTAACACTTAACGGTATTACTGCCCCTTATACTAGCTTTATAAGGCAACCGCACTACTAGTCTTATAAGGCACTCCCCGCCTAGCTACTAGCTACCTTATAACTATCCCCCTTTTATAGCAGCACGTCCTTAAGCTGCTAATTTAATTAACACGCTTTCTTTTAAGCGCTTGCTTATAGGCCCCGGTTCCCGTAAGCAGGGATACCTTAGCTAACGCGGGCTCTTAAGGCCTAGCGCGCCGCGCCTTTTAGCTAGTTAATGTAGTTACTTATAGGCCTAGCTACCCGACATCTTAATACGCCTTAGGTCTTATGCCCCGCTGCTGCCGCGCGCCTATTACGTGCTTGCCTTATTAGCTTAACATAGCCGAGCCGGTGCTATTTATCGCCCGGTCTCGAATAAAAAGCTATAATTAGGTGTTATAATAATAATATAACGGGAGGGGTTGCTATTATACTAATAAACAAAAGTCCGCTAGTAATACTTAATAGTATTACTGCCCCTTATGCTAGCTTTATAAAGTAACCGCACTACTAGTCCTATAAGGCACTCCTTGCTTAGCTGCTAGCCACCTTATAACTATCCCCCCTTTATAGTAGCACGTCCTCGGGCTACTAATTTAATTAACACGCTTCCTTTTAAGCGCTTGCTTATAGGCCCCGGTTTTTATAAGCAGGGATACTTTAGCTAACGCGGGCTCTTAAGGCCTAGCGCGCCGCGCCTTTCGGCTAGTTAATATAGTTACCCGTAAGCCTAGCTGCCCGACGTCTTAATACGCCTTAAGTCTTATGCCCCGCTGCTGCCGCGCGCTTATTACGTGCTTGCCTTATTAGCTTAACGTAGCTAAGCCGGTGCTATCCGTCGCCTAGTCTTAAATAAAGAGCTATAGTTAGGTATTATAATTATAATATAACGGGAGGGGTTGCTATCGCACTAATAAACAAAAGTCCGCTAGTAATACTTAATAGTATTACTGCCCCTTATACTAGCTTTATAAGGCAACCGCACTACTAGTCTTACGGGGCACCCCCCGCTTAGCTACTAGCTACCTTATAGCTATAAAGATTATCGCTAGTTAAGCTAAGAGCGCTAAGCTATAAAGCTTAAGGAAGCTAAGGGGGACCTTATCTAGGCCTACTACCTTTTAACTCGCTATTTTGCTTATCGCTTAGGATATATCTATAAGGTCGATACGCTATTTTATAGTAAGCTTTTTCTTAGCCGCGCGCCGGGGAGGTCCTAGAAGCGTCGCGGCTTTAGCTAAAAAAAAGCGCTCCGCTAAGAGTCGGGCTTTCTCTTTAAAGTTAGGGGTTAGTTAGTATTCGTAGCCCCTACCGGTTAATAGTAGTAAGTGCGCTAAGTCCGGGGGTAGCTTACTATGTAAACGCGCTTATCGTTTAACGTTTTATAGCTTAGCATTATTAGCGCTAATCTCCTTAAAGAAGTCTCTTTAGTATTCCTATCTCGCGTTGCGTATAGCTCGCTTTTAGGCCGCAGCCGCTTTTTATAGCGCTTCTTAGTTTACTTAAGTCCTATATCCCTTATAGTGTCTCCGGGCCCTTTTCGTACCTTATATAGCCTAGGCCGCCTCTAGGGTAAACTATACGTTGCCCCTTAAGATCGCCTGCTTTTAGTACGGGACTATCGCGCGGGCAATTTTATCGAGATCGTTATATAAGCTATCTATTTCTATATCGATCTCCTATAAGCTACGGAGCGTAGGCTATTATATCCTAAGCCGGGATAAGGTTTCTGCCTCGACCTTCTTTTTTTCCGCCTCCTTTTACCTTAGCGTTACTTATACCTCCCTTAGCTTAAAACCTATCTTAAACGAGACTACTTATAGGATATAGTTAGACCCCGTAAAGTCTAGGTCTAGGCTAATAAACTATACGGCCGTTTTTATCGTAGCTTATATAAGGTTAATTATGCTATCTCTATACCTATAAAAGAAATATATATATTCCCCCCTTAGCGTAGCTAGTTTAAGCTAAAGGCGCGCGGCCTTCTTAATAAACTATTCTACCTTATTAAAAGTCCGGTTATAAGCGTCTTATAGCGGGTAATAAATATTAAAGTCCTTTATTAAGATTAGTAGGCCTTAGCTATTAACCTCTTTTAAGGCCTTAGCTAGGCCCGTCTAAATCCCCTTTAGTAGTAAGTATAAAAACCTTAGCCTTATGCTATCGCTAAAGGTTATCTCTTCTTAGTTATATTTAGTCCGTAGTATCTATATCCTTATATCGTGCTTTTTATAAATATATATCGCGTTATAGCCTTCCCCGTAAACTAGCTAGTATAGTGCGCCCTTTAAGGATAGGGCCCCTAAGCCTTATATTTTCTTTATCTCTTAAAGCGCTATTACGTTATACTTAGCGCGGTAGCTAAAAGCTAGTCGTGCTAGCTTATATCTTTTCTATATATTCTAATAAAAGACCTTTAATTTTATATATAAGGGGTTAAGGTAAAGTTCGTCGTTTAGGATAAAGTAATAGCTTAAGTTAAGAGCGATACGCTTTATTGCCTTATATATCGTTTAATATTACTTAGGTTAGTGCCTACTACTTATACTTTAGCCGGCGGTGCCGACGGTATCTGCCTATCTTTTCTTAGCCGCTTAAAGCGTTTCCGCGCCTATAACGAAGTAGGCCCTTAGTCCTCTATAAAAAGAAGGGGGATTTAAAGGTCCGGCTAGCTATAAGTGCTAGTAAAGCATTATAAGCGGTTTAAGTAGTAGTCCTTTACTTTATCTTAAGCTTTTACCGCTATAAGATAAGTGCGGGACTATGCTAAGTGCTGCCCGCTATAAGATATATAGTTATAAAGGATTTCGCCCTTCTTTATATAATACTTATCCTCGCCGCCAATATAAAAGGTCCCCTTATAATAAGCGTAAAGCTATATTAAGGTATAACGTTTAGCGATATACTTATATTTATAGTAATTATAGCATTAAGTAAGTTTAACTAACTTATTATATAGCTTATATTAAAATATCTAGGCCTTTAAGAATAAGCCTATATTATATAGCTTATTAACCTCCGCTAAGCTACTTATATTAATAATAAGGGTTATAGCCGTTAAGGTCTTAGTTTAAAGGCATATTACTTATGCCTATATAACTTTTACTTTATTAATATTAGCAATCTCCTTAATTAAGAGCGCTTTATCCGTCTTAAAGACCCTTATTAAGATATTCTTCGTAATTACTATATAGGCCCTATACGCTATCGCTACCTCCGGCCTAAAAACGCTCCTTACTTAATCTTAGTTTTACTAATAAGGTCATGCCGCTATATTAAACGTTATCGCGATATCCCCGCTTAAGAAGCGTCTTACTACTATAGCGGAAGAGATATTAAGCGCCGCGTAAATTGCTTTAACTATATCCTTCGGCTCGCGGTTTAAGATATCTAGCGTCGCTCTTATTAAGACTATTACTAGCTCGCGTTCGTATTAAGGCGGGACCGGCTTTATCTTCGCATCGTACCGTGCCGGCCCTTTAAGACCCGCTACTACTATTGCTTAAGTCCTTTTAAGTCCTTCCCTTAAGCCTTAAGCTCGGCCTTATCTTAGTTCTTTATATATAGCTTCCTTTATCGCGCTTTAGATAGCCTTACGAAGCTTAACGTCGGCCCGCACTACGGTTAGCGCGCTTTTAGCGCGCTCCTTAAAGCGGAGGAGGGTTTTAACTATTACTTATACTTAGTTAAACTACGCGTATAAGACTATACCCGCGATTTTATTATAGGCCTTCCTTTTATCGGTATCGCGTATAGTCTAGCTAGGTTATGCGTTATTATCTTATCGGGGTATATTCGGCTTTTTATCTAAGTGCGTAAAGCTTAAAGGCGTTTCGTTACGCTAAGCGCTGCGGTTAATACCGGTATAAGGCGGGCTACCCCCTCGCCCCCGCGTCCCCCGGCTACGCTATAATATCGTCTTAAGGGGGGTAACCGATACCGCTAAATTGATTCTTATTATTAATAAGAGTTTTAGACGCGATACGCACCCGCTATAAGTAAGTGTTTAGTTTGCGAAGAAGTTTTTTCTTTTATTATTCGTTATTATTTATTAAACAATTTGTTATTATGTTACTTATTTTAAATTAATGCTTATTATATATAGGCTATTAAATGCTATAAAGAGATAGTATAATAATACTATACTGCTAAAAGGTCTCGCCTTAGCCTTAGTTAAGGGTCGGGACGCTAATTATCGTTTATATACTTATATCTTATATACCGACATACTAGTAGCCGGAGCGCTTATATTTTACGTTTCGTAATATTAAATAACTACTTAAATAAGAAAATAAAAGCTTTACTCCTTAAATACTAATTCCTACTTTTTATTTACAAGCTAATTCTCTTTATATAAATTGCTCTCTTACTAAATGCCTTAAATATGTCTTCTTTATATTTAAGAGTATACTATAAATATAGTATAAAAATACTACGATAGAGCTATTACTTAGCGCTTTTTCTCCCTTATTCTTACTTTAACTTAATAAACCTGTTAGTGTTTCTTTTTCGCTTAAAGGGGATTATTATAAAATTTTAGCGACTATGCTTAAACTCCTTTCTTAGCTCTTAAAAAGCTCTTATAAAACCTTATAGTAAGAACGCTTAAAGTATATACTATAAAAACTCGCTAAATAAACGCAATAAATATTACTAAGCAGACCCTATTAAGGTTTTTAAAGTATAACTATAAATACTTAAGAGGCTTTTTAACTATAGTTTATAATATTTTTAACTATAAAAGATACTATAAAGACTATTAAATAGATTTTACTAGTATTTTAAAAGAATATTTAAGGATTTCTATAGGATATCTTAACTATAGTTTAGCCCGTTTTTAACTAAGGAAATACCTTAAAAGATATAAGAAAAAGTTTACTACGATTTTTATAAGATATTTTAAGATATTTAAGGCATTTCCTTAATTAAGGTTTCTAGTATTTTTAATTACGCTTATACTTAGTTTATTAAGGAATGTTATAAGGATATTAATCGTTTATTAATATATTAACAATAAACGGCTAAATAATATAGTTAAAGATTATAAAAATTAGTTTAAAGTACTAAGTATAATATAGCGAAATATACTTTAAAAAGATAAGCTTTTTACTATTTATAACCCCTTATATATGTTTATATATAATAATTAGTTTATTATACTAGCTTAGCTAGTCGTAATTAGTTTATAATACTAGCCTTAATTAATAGTAATTAGTTTATAGTACTAGCCTAACTAGCGGTAATTTACTACGCTTTATAGTATAAGGATAAACGGATAAGGCGCGGACTAATTACCGCTAGTTTAAGCTAGTACTATAAGCTAATTACTACTAGTTAAAGCTAGTGCTACGGACTAATTACTCTTAGTTAAGCCGGTATAAGAAACTAATTATTATATATAAACGTATTTAAAGGTTTATAAATAATAAAAAGCTTATCTTTTTTAAAAACTATAGCTAGCTACTTAATACTTAGTCCGTTAAGTTAATTTTTAAGATCTTTTATTATATTATACTACTATATATTATTAAAACGTAAATAAACTACAAATATCCTTATAAAACTATTAAAGAAACTAAGTATAAGCTTAGTTAAAAATACTATAAACTATAGTTAAGAAAATCCCTTAAATATTCTTTAATATCCTTTAAAAATCGCAGTAAAGTTTATCTTATATCTTTTAAGGTATTTCTTTACTTAAAATCAAGCTAAACTTTAAAAATCTTTTAATATCTCTTAATAATACTAGCGGAATCCGTTTAATAGCTTTTATAGTGTTTTTTATAATTAAAAACGTTATAAACTATAGTTAAATAAGCTCTTAAGTATTTATAGTTATATCTTTAGAACTTTAGCGGGGTTTATTTAATAATATTTATCGTATCTCTTTAAGCGAGCCTTTATAGCGCATGCTTTAAGCGTTCTTACCGCAGGGTTTTATAAGGCTCCTTAAAGGTTAAGTAAGGAGTTTAAACATAGCCGCTTAAATTTTATAATAACTTCTTTAAGTAAAAAAGAAAAGCTAATATCCTTATTAGTTTAAAGTAAAAATAAAGTAAAGGGGGCGCTAAGTAATAGCTTTATAATAACGTTTTTATATTATATTAATAATATACTATCCTTATCCTTTTAATAGTTTTTTAGCCTATTTAGCTAAAAGTAATTAAGTAGCTTAAGATAGTAAGTAAATAGCTTTATTATAAATCTTTACTACTTATTTAGTCGTACTTTCTTATTTTATTAAAGCGATTAGCGTATTTAGCTAAAATTAGTTATAAGGTTTTTAACACTCTTTTAAGTATACTTTTAAGCGTTTTATAAAATAATAAAAAGTCTCCGCGCTAAAAGATATTCGTCTTTTTATAGTAAGGAATATTATAAGAGATTAGCTTATTTAAGCCTTATTTTATATTATTATTTTACTTACTCTTTACGCCGTTTTTAATCCCTTATTAAGTTCTTTATACTACTTACTAACCTTATAGGCCGCTTATAAGTAAGATATTATATCTTACTTTTTATTGCTATTATAGCTCTCCCCCGCTTTTTATTACTAGACTTTCCGGCTTATTGCTTTTTTATATAGTATTACTACTTACGCTTTTTTACTAATTAACGCGCGTTTAGCTACTAAGAAGGTATTAAGGTAAGGTTAAGTCGTTTTGCTAATAAAAATAAAAATAGTTAATACTAAGGTATTAAATATTTATATTCCCGCTTAAAAGTAGGTAATAAGGTCTTTCATAGCTTTAATACTTAATTCCTCGCTTTTAAGGTTTAAAACGTATTTAATAGTTTAAAAAAACGTTTTTCTAAAAAGATCTTAAAGGTAAGAATATAAAGCGTATAGTAGGTATAGCTAATAAAGCGGACATTAAACCTTAAGAACCTTATCGCTTAAAATAAAGTTAAGTCGCGTTTAAATTTCTCGAGGGCTTATAAGTAAAACTTAATATAGTTTATAGCTAGGCGGAAACTCTTAATTATTATAATCTTATAACTAAAATATAGTACCGCAAAGCTAGGCTTATTAAGAATTATATTAGTTACTACTAATAGTTTTTATAAAATTAAGCGGCGGAATATATTATAAGCTAAGTTATCGCTATTTACTTTAGTTAAGGAGGGTCGGCGGATAGATTATAGTAAGGCGCGTATATGCCTTTATATATTTAAGCTAAGTATAGTAGCTAAAAGAAAAAGCGTATACTAAGCGGGACTAAAAAGGTCTTTAACGCTTATCGTAGCTATAAGCTAAAAAGGGGATTTTATTATATAGGCTAAACTATATAGAAAACGAGATAGAGGTTTTACTATAATAGCTTAAAAGGCTATTATAAACCTAGCTATAAACTAATTAAGTAAGGCTTTAAATATATAATTAAGAATAGCGTAAATATCGTTTTAATCGTTTAGCTAAAGTAGGTTTCTACTAGCTATAGTAGCTATTATAAATCTTAAGACTAAGGTAAGGTTAGCTAGCTTAAAAGCGTGAAGTATCGGCTAGTTATTCCGCGAATAAAGGTTTCCGGCTACGCCTTAAAAAATATATAGGCGGGAAGGGCTCTTAAGCTATAAAAGCAAAGGAAGAGGTATAGCTAAGTTATTATAAAAGCGGCTATTAAAACTATATAGCGGTAAAAGGCTAAGGGGTAAGTTATTAAAGTTAAGCGTCTAAAGAAGGTAGTATAAGCTATCTTTTATAATATTATAATTTAAAGTAAGCTTATTAGCTTAAGCGCGGTTATAAAAAGCGGCGTAAGTTTATATAAAGCTTTAAAATTAAAGGTTTTAGCTTTTATTAAAAGACTTAAAGCTATAAAGTATAGCCGCCTTGTTTTTATAAAGCTTAAGCGCTTACTTATATCTTTTATACTACGCCTTATAGCGTAAGGATAAGAGGATAAGGCGCGGACTAATTACTGCTAGTTAAGGCCGGTACTATAAACTAATTACCGCTAGTTAGGCTAGTATAACAGACTAATTACCGTATATAAACGTATTTAAGGGTTTAAAAATAGAAAAAAGCTTATTTATTCTTTAAAGTATAGCTAGCTACTTTATACTTAGTTTTTTAAGCTAATTTTAAGGATTTTTAACTATACTATTCTTTTATTTATTATTAGTATATAAATAAACTATAGATATCCTTATAAAATTGCTTAATAAACTAAGTATAAGCCTAGTTAAAAATACTATAGACTATAGTTAGGGAAATCCCTTAAATATCCTTAAATATCCCTTAAAAATCGCGGTAAAGTTTATATTATATTATTTAAGGTGCTTTTATAGTTAAAAACGAGTTAAACTATAGTTAAGATATCCCTTAAAAATCTTTAAATATCCCTTTAAGATACCGGCGGAATCCGCTTAATAGTTTTTATAGTATTTTATATAGTTAGAAACGTTATAAACTATAGTTAAGTAAGCTCTTAAGCCTTTATAGTTATATCTTAAAAGCCTTAGTAAGGTCTAATTAATAATATTTCTTATATCTTCTTAAGCAAGCCTTTATAGTGCGTGCTTTAAGCGTTTTTATTATAGGGTTTTATAAGGCTCCTTAAAAGTAAAGTAAGGAGTCTAAGCATAGCCGTTTAAATTCCGTTTTTAACTCCCTTAAGTAAAAAAGAAAAGCTAACGTCATTATCCGTTTAAAGTAAGAATAAAGTAAAGGGGGCGCTAAGTAATAGCTTCGTAGTAGCGTCTTTACGCTATATTAATAGTACGCTATCTTTATCCTTTTAATAGTCTTTCTTTTTAGCTTATCCGGCCGATCGTAGCTAAGTAGCTTAAGATAGTTAATAAGCGGCTTTTATTATAAATCCTTACTTTTTATTTAGTTATACGTTTTTATCTTTATTAAGGCAATTAATATATTTAGCTAAAACTTATAGTAAGGTTTTTTAACTTTTTTTTAAGGCATGCGTCCGGTCACTAATTAAGTAGTAAGGAGTCTTTACGCTAAGGAATTTTCGAATTACTTAGCGGGATATATTATAAAAGACTAGCTTTATTTAGGCCTTTATCTTATATTATTATCCTACTTACCCTTTACGCCGTTTTTTAATCCTCCGCTAAGTTTCCTATATTACTTACTAGCTTTTTAAGCCGCTTATAAGCAAGATATTATATCTTACTTACTATTACTATTATAGTTATCTCTTGCTTTCTATCGCTAGGCTTTTTAACTTATTATCCTTTTTATATAGCGCTACTACCTATACCTTTCCGCTAACTAACGCGCGTTTAGCTACTAAGAAGGTATTAAGGTAAAAGTAAGCTATCCTATTAATATTAATAAGTATAGTTAATATTAAGGTATTAAATATCTATATTCTTACTTAAAAGTAAGTAATAAAGTCCTTAATTGCCTTAGTACCTAAATCCTTACTCTTAAGGTTTTAAACGTACTTAATAGTCTTAAAGAACCTTTTTATAAAGGGGGCCTTAAAAGTAAAAATAAAAAGCGTATAGTTAGTATAGCTAATTAGGCGGATATTAAAGCCTAAGAATTTTATTACTTAAGTTAAAGTTAAGTCGCGTTTAAACTCTTTATAGGCCTATAAGTAAAACTTAGCGTAGTTTATAGCTAGGCGGAAACTTCCGATTATTATAATCTCGTCGCTAAAGTATAAGCTTATAAACCTAGGCCTATTAAAGATCGTATTAGTTACTATTAGCGGCTTTTATAAAATTAAGCGGCGGAATATATCGCGAGGCTAATTATCGCTATCTCCTTTAATTAAGGAAAGATAGCGGATAGACTATAATAAGGCGCTTATATACCTTTTTATAGCTAGGCTAAGCATAGCGGCGGGTAAAAAGACCGTTTATTAAGTAAAACTAAATAGGTCTTTAAGGCTTATAGCGGCTATAAGCTAAGAGGGGGATTTTATAGCGCGGGCTAAACTATAAGTAAAACGAGATAGGGTTTTAGCTATAATAGCTTAAGACGCCGCTATAAACTTAGCTATAAACTAATTAAGCTAAGCTTAAAATATATAGTTAAGGATAGCGCGGATATCGTTTTAATTGTTTAGTTAAAGCGGGCTTCTACTAGCTATAGCGGCTATTATAGATTTTAAGACTATAGTAGGGTTAGCTAACCTTAGGGCGTTAAGTATTAGCTAGTTATTCCGCTAATAAAGATTTCCGGCTATGCCTTAAAAAATATATAAGCGGTAAGGGCCTTTAAATTATAAAAGCTAAGCAGGAGGTATAGCTAAGTTACTATAAAACCGGCTATTTAAACTATACTATAATATAAGGCCGGGGGGTAAGTCGTTAAAGTTAAGTATTTAAAGAAGGTAATATAAGCCGTCCTTTATAATATTATAATTTAAGTTAAATCTATCGGCTTAAGCGCGGTTATAGAAAGTAGTATAGGTTTATATAAAAGCTTAAACTTAAAGGTTTTAGCTCTTATTAAAAGACTTAAGGCTATAGAGGATAGCCGCTTTATTATTATAAAGCTTAAGCGCCCGCTAATATCCTTTATATTAAAAGCGTAAAGGCTTATAAGAAAGCAGGCTAAAAAAGTAGTTATAAAATAACTAGTCTTAGCTATAAAAGACGTTAAATAATAAAGGGACTGAAAATAAGAGTATAAAGATTATAAGCTTAAAGTAAAGAAGGTTATATATATAAGAGTAAGTAAAGTATAGTAGACTATAGCTAGCGGTAAAGGGAAATATAGTTATAAAAGGAAAAAAGGAAAGAAGAAAGAGTAGGCGGTAAAGAGAACTTAAATAGGTATACTATAAGGCTTAAAAGACCTTATTACTTAAGGTAAACGGCAGTATATTATTATAAAAAGAACTAATTACCTTAAGCATAATATATTATAGTTTTATATAACTTATAATAGCTTTTAAGTCTTATACTTAGGCTTAATCGCTTAATTATCTTAGTTTAAAAGTTTTATATTAAGTTATAAAGGCCGCGCGTTATATTGTTATTTAAACTACTTAAGTAGCTAACTTCTTTTATGCTTTTTTAAAGGCTTTTACGATCTTTAGTAAGAAGACCGCTTTTTCGTTTACTTATAAGTTATAGCTACTTAGTTAGTCTTTTTAAGCTATAAGGAACTCTTTCTTAAGCTTTCCGCCGTCTTTTTTTATTATATAGCTTTATAAAATTCGTTTTACTTTTTACTTATTTAAGTAAAGTATCCCTTTATCTTAAACTAAGCTTAAGCATATAGCTAGCTTATCCGCTTAGCGTAGTTATACTATTAAAACGACTAAATAGATATTAAAGGACCTTTTTATATCTAGCTAGTATATAAGTTATCTTACTTTAATAGTAACTTTAAACGGCTTAGTATATCTTTTTTAAAGCTTTGCCGGTCTGCTGGTTTTAACGAAATAGCCCTTATTAAGCTATAGCTAAACTTAATCGCTAAGCTTAAATTTTAGTAAGCGGTATTTCTTATTATATCTATCCTTTATAGCGGTCTAAGTATAGGCGATTATTAACCTAGCTTTTTCTTATAAGACTTCTTAGTTTTATAAGTATAAGTAGTTACTAAGAAACTAAAAGCCGTTATTTATTCTTATCCTTATAATAAGCTTATTAAGGGCCGCGTAAATTACTAAGGAGAAGAAATTATTAAGTCTAAACTAAAAGGCGATTAGTATATTAGTTTAGCGTAAGTCTAGGAAATTAGTAGTAAAGAATCGTAGCGCGATTTCTACGGTTTAGTTTCGCCTTTTTAATAGGCCGTCGGTTTAAGGGTGCTAAGTAGTATATATAAGAAGCTTTAATCTAAAAGCTTGCTATAAGGTCTGCTAAAATATTAATATAAACTTTATATCTTAGTTAAAGATTATCCCCTTTTAAATCCTTTAGTTAGCGCGGAGTAGCTTAGTATATAATGCTTATACTTAGTTTTCTACTATAAACTAGTTATTGCTTAAGATAAGGAGATATATATTTAAGAATTTATTAATTACGGTTAGTAAAGTATTAAATAAACTTTATTGCTATTATATAGTATAAACCCGGCGGGCTTTAAATTAAAATAAGCTACTTTAGCGTCTTACTTTAATCGGTTTAGTTATAGTAGTAAGCATTATAGCTATCTATAACCTTATCTATATATTTACTAAGCTATAAGATTAAGAAGCTCTTAAATAAATCTTACTATATATAAGTGCGGCTAGTATAAAAATATTTAATATAAGCGTCTTTAATAATCTCCTTAGCGTAAGTCTTTAGGATATATAGTCTTTAGCGTCCGTTGTTTTTTATAAAGTATAGTAACCTTTATAACTAAAGGAATAAGAGTTTAAGCATACTATCTTTATCGCTAAGCTACGCTATAATCTTTACTTACTATATATCCTTTATATATCCGTCGATTATCTTTTAGCGGAGCGGTAATTTAATAAATACTTCCGCGTAAATAAATAGGTAGTTTATTATCTTATCTTTTTAAATACGTTTTAATTCCCCTTCTTAGTTTAAGAATACCGGCCTATTATCTTAGTATAGTAAACGTAAGAGAGCGTTTAATATAATGTTTTCAACGCTTAAGATATAATATACCTTAAGCGGGAATTAGCTTAAGTATTAAGATATAAGGACTACCTTATCGTTAGATTTTATGCTAATAGAGAATAAGGATTTTTAATATACGATTTCGTAAGTACCTATATAGTTAGTAAAGATAACTACTTATAGCGTTTTTACGGATAGTACTATAATACGTAACTTATAGATTACTTATACTAAACTAGCTACTTTAAGTTTTATAAGCTAGTATTAAAGTTTTCCGCTTTAAAAGGCGCGGCTTAAGTAAATAATAAGCTAGACTTTAGTCTAAGCTAGTAATATCTTTTTATCTTATTTTACGCCTTTTTTTAAGTAAAAAGCTATAGCCGCTACTCCGTATTCTTAGGATATATTAATTTTAATAAATAGTTATTAAGCAGGGTCGAAGTACTAAATCGTTTAAGGCTTAGTAAGCTTTTTAGTTAAAATTAAAAAGGCCTTTTCTTCTTCCGAAGTAAGCTAAAAAGCGGCTTTCGCGGTATATTAAGCCCGTCCTTAGCCCCTTAAGGGGACTCCTTCTTTTTATCTTACTTAAAGTAGCTCCGTCTTTTGTTTTTATAAGACGTCGACTTCCTAAGTAAAATATAAGACTATATAGTATAGCTACCCGGTAAGGCTAATTTATTTCTTAAGCTATTAAAGGTTTTTTAAGAACATAATATTCTTTAAGGATTATACGCGTTCTTCTATTTTTATTAAGCTTATAGCGTTTACCTTAAATCTAAAGAGCTATATAAATAGGTACGCTAAGAAAGACTTTAGTTAGGATAAGGTAATATTATAGTCGTAAAAAGCGCGGAATATAGCCTTTAAATATTAAAGGTATTCTTTAGCTATATTAAAGTAAATAATAATATCGTTAATATAAGCCGCTACGTATTCTTAGTATTTATAAAGGACGTTATTAATAAACCTTTAGATATATACCGGGGAGTTCTTAAAGCCTATAAGTATTATTAGTGATTTTTTTAGCCCGCGATAGCTTATAACTATAAACCTTTCCCGGTAGTCTTAGTAAACTAAGAACTAGTAAAAAAACGATCGTGTATTTACTATATTAATAAACTTCTTTCCTTAAAGGCGTTTTATTATATCGCTTTAAAAAGGCATTAAGTAAGCATTTAAGGTAGTAATAGCGTAAATCCCTTATAAGTTTATAACTACTTATCCCTTTTCCTTTTCGTTTACTATCTTTTATACTATAAATACTAGCGCCGCGAATAAAGTTAGCTTATAAACTTATTTTAATCGGCCTTATACGGTAAGCTAGCTAAATATTATATCTACTACCTTCTTATCCTTATTACTTAATAGGTATAATTTTAATATAACTTATTAGTATTATTATCCTTTTACTAAGGGAATATATATATATTCGGATTTATCTATATATATTACTCTCTTATTCTTTAAAAAGCGGGGAAACGATTAAAGAATATCTTAGACTTTTAATACGTATTTTAAGTCCTTAGCGTAAATCTAAACGCCCTTAATAGTAGTAAGTTTAAGTAAGTCCTTAGTTTAGCCGATTCCGAGCTTATAGTTTGCTATAAGATCCTTTTATAGGAAGTCCTTAGCGGGGTCTATTTTATTTAGATTTTCTATAAAGGCTTCTACTAAGGGAGTAATAGTATTAACCTCCTTATATAGCTAAAACTACTTATTAAGGTCCGTAATTATCCTTACCTTTTAGCTTTAGCAAAGTACTAGTAGTTTCTTAAAATAGTTTATTGCTATAAAGCTTTTATAATCCTATATTATCGTCCGGGCGAGCTTAAGGTCGTTAGGGAAAAATATTATATTACACCTTAATAGCGGCGCCTAGACCTATATAAGTAAAGCATAGCTAAAACTAGCTAAAATCGTTATAGTAACTAAGTAAATTACCTATTTACGTATTACTAGTCTTACCTAAACTATCTTAACTTCGGCTTTAATCCCTTAAATAGCCCCGATTTATAAGACTAATATAAAGTTAATAAGGTCCCCTTAGTAAGGAACTAAAAAGTCTTAGCTAAGTAATATATTAGCCGCTTAGCGTTTTACTATTAAGGCGCCGATCCTTACTTTTATAACTATAAGGCTACTATCTAGCCTTTTTAATATATATATAGTAAATTCTACCTATTTAATAGTAGCTATCCTTCTTACTCCTTAAATAAGGATTTATTAAAAGGAGCTTATAGTTATATCTTAAAAGGTCTTTATTAAGTCGGCTTAAATAAGGCTTTAGTTTACTTTAATATTTATATAGGCTTTAATACTTATTTTAGGCCTTTCTTTTCTATAAATTAAGAGGCGTGCGTAGGTAAATTAAGATAGCTTATTAAGGTTTAATAGCTAAACGTCGGGGGAAGCCTTAACTATCTAAACGCTTTATAGCTTTTAAATAACTACTTACTAAACTAAGCTACGTCTTTATATAGTAACGTCTTAGTTAAGGTTAAGGGGGTATTTATTTTTAATATATTAGTAAAGCTTATTCTTTAAGGGGAATACTTTGCCGTAAAATCTATATACTTTATCTGCCTCCTAAACTATGTTTACTATAGTTTAAATTACGGTTTCCTTTAAGCTTTTATTAGTATTTAATTAAGCTCTTTTTATATCGTACTCTTTATCCTTTAAATAGTCGTTAGTCTTTACTATAGTTCCTTTTTAAGTTATAAGGTATACTTATTTTAGCTTTAGTATTAGCGAGCGTATAGTCTTAAAAGTTCTTTCTCTCTTAAGTTAAAGGACCTTAGCTTATATTTTTAACTATTTAAACGGGTTTCTCCTTTAACTTAGTAAGCGCTATAAGGCTTATAGTATACCGCCTTTACTAAGCGGTTTAAAAACGTAACCCGCGGCCCCGGTAAGCCTTTAATAAAGAGCTAAGGCGTCCCGGACTATCCTTTAAATATATATAGGGTATAGCTAGTTAGCCCTCGCCTTTTTATAAGATAAACTTATTTCTTTTACGCTAATAAGTACTTTTAAGATCCTTTAGTATATTTAACTTATAGCTAAGGAAGAATCTCCTTATATTTATAAATTTATTTATTAATATCCTTCTTTCTTATTAAACGTTATAAGGATTCTTATAAATAAATATTAAGCTTTTAGTAGATTACTATAGTTTAGTAGTTTAGCTAGTAAAGCGCGGCCTTAGCTTTATATTATAAGCGCGATATTTAAGACTTAAAGTCGGATCTTATTATTATATCTTCGATAGTAAAGTACTTTTTATTAAGTGCTTATATTGCTATATCTAAGCGGATTCCGAACTATTTTTATAAGGCGAAGATTTATCGGCTTAGTTTTATACCGGGCTTACTAAGTTCTTCTTATTATAGTTTTAAGAGGTCCTTAAAACATTATTTTACTATACTTCCTTAAAGGAAAGAGGGCAATTAAATAGCTAATTCGTTTATATAAGCCTCGCCTTTATTAGCGTTTTAGTAAATAAAGTTAATAAAACGGTCTACTCCTTAAAATATATTAGCCTTATTATCTTCTTAGATTTTATAAAAAGATACTTTTAAAGGTCTTAATAAGTTAAATCTCCTTATATCTTTAGCTTATAGTTAAGGTTTTTTTAGGCTTAGTAAGAGTATCTACTTTTCTTAGTACTTAAAAAAGATTAAGAAATTATTCGTTAAATATTGTTACTATTCTTACTAAAAGGCTTAAGGCTATACTTAATCTTAATATCTACGCGCTAAGGATAAATAAGGTTAGCCCGCTAAAGGTATCGCTTACCGCGTCCTTATTACTTATTATTAAACTCTTAGTCTTAATACTCTTATTAAGCGCTTAACCTTCCGTCTTATATATATCTTAAAATTCGGTATGCCGCAGGGCCTTTAGTATAAGAAGCTCGTTTTTAATACTTAAGAGTTCTAAAAATGCCTTAATTAGCGTGGCTATAGTAGATAAGGCTAAACGGTAATATTAAACTAAGAAAATACTAGGTATCCTTTAATGCGGATTTCCGGTTAAGGTCCTTAAGCTAAACTTTATTAATAGTATTTAGTAAAAATATCCGCTAAGCTTATCGTCTTAAGGAAAAAGTAACTTTATTATAAGCTTAATCTAAAAGGTATTTAGTAAGTAAGGAGCTAGATAGTTTTAAGGTTAGCTTATCCTTACTTCTTTTATTTAAAAGATAATCGATTTATTTAAGTAATACTAAATTTAGTTTACTTAATTATATAGGTTTTATCGTTTTATAGTCTATCCTTTATTAGTATTTTAAAAGCGGATTGCCTTTTAAAGGGTAATAGTCTTAGCTTAGCTAAGCGGGACTTATTTTACGTCCTATTTAGCTTTATAGGCTATTGCGGTATAGTACCTTAAAAAAAGGTATAAGAGATTATTAAACTAGTATACTTAGTAAGCTACGGCCTCTTCCGCTTTTATAGCTTACTTATTTTAAAGTTTTATTATAAGCGCGTTAAAGAAGAAGTACTTATTATTAAGGTTAGACTTAAAGGCTAATAAGAGCTTCTTACTAAAGATAATATCGTTTAGTATTTAACTTCTTATAAAATAAGTACTTAATTATATAATATAGTCGCTCTTAGCTTAGTAAATATTTCAAGGATTTTCGTTTTAATAAGTAAGAATTATAACTATTTACTACGTTTTATAGTATAAGGATAAGGGGATAAAGCGCGGACTAATTTATTACGGAATCTAAGCGGCCACGCCCGGACTCCTTACTTTACTTTTAAGGAAGCCCCTTAAAACCCTATAACGGGAACGCCTAAAGTACGTAATATAAAGGCTCGCCCGAGGAGATACGACGAACATTACTAAGCGGACCCTACTAAGGTTTCTAAGACACTACTATAAAGGGTTAAGAGCCTACCTAACTATAAGTTATAATATTAAACTATAGTTTACGACGTCTTTAACTATAAAAAACACTATAGAAACTACTAAGCGGATTCCGCCGGTATCTTTAAGGGATATCTAAGGATTTCCGCGGGATATCCTAACTATAGTTCGACCCGTTTTTAATAAAG